>JTDE01002622.1:0-12390 GCA_014338405.1 Paragonimus skrjabini miyazakii
GCTGGTATGGACTACCGAACTGAAGCAGCTCGTTGGCATGTAGCATACAAGAAAGAGTTGAAATTGAATTGAAACTCATTACATTTTGACACGGAAGCTGCACTTTTGTGAACAACACATTTAGTGAATCATACCGGTTTACTCAAATTTGGTTGTTACAACATAACCGTCGACACAGGACAATGTAATTAAATCCCTCGCTTCCAATACTATTCTGAGCATTCTGACGAAGATTGCGACGACACTTAACTAACATGGAGCTTTGACTCCGTGGATCGGTGGGTAATTGGGTCAAATTGTAAAATTTCTCAGTTTCCTGAATGGCTCTTTAGCTCAGTTGGTCTGGGCCTGCTGTTTCCATCGCTGGCTTAGGTCCAGTCGAAGTCCAGATTCTTCACAATTGAGTCCGCTCTAAATTTCCAGATCAGCCAAACTACTTATCAGTCATTCCTAGCTCTCGCACCGCCCGTCTGGTCTGTTCTTTTCTGATTGGGCACGTGTTGGTTTTGATCCCATGCTAACAGTTTCTTGTCGCTCGGTGATTGCAGTCTGTACTATCGTAATAACCTGAAACTTTGATCAAAGCGTGATTCAAACACCTCTCACATGCGCTCCTTTTGACAGAGAGGTACAGTAGAGTAAGAGTAGTGTGGCTGTTAAGGCACTATTCTTAACGTGTTGTGTCCTGGATGCTAATGGTTTGCCTGAATGAATCGGGATCCATTTCGCGTGCCGGGGATTAAAAGGCTGTCTGTAAAAAACAAACTGTCGGACGTCTACGATGCGGTTGACGAACGCTCATGATTGGCGGCTTCCGTTACGGTTTGGTTTGTCACAGTGACCGAAACCAAAATAGGCTTGCGAATAACACTCGCCAAAGGTGTCTTGTGCTGCACCAGTTGTAGCATCACTCATACATCGCATGTGAACCAGAAGGACTGGGACCAGGAGACGTGCGAGTAGAGGCTTTTGTGGTTCAGCTGACCAATGCTGGTTAGCGCCTGACTTGACGGACGCGGGTTTTTTACTCATTGAACCTTCGGACACCCGTCCGGATCGTATTCTCCCGGACGGGTTAGTTCAAGGCTAAACCCTCCCACGATTTGAAATCAAAATTACGACGCGAAAAACTTACGTGGATAACATCCTGGTATCTCCGTTTTTGACCACCAGGATTTCACTTACCTGCTTTCAATTGCCCTTATAGCCGTTGTTTCAGAATCTGATTGTCGTCAGTCCTACGGACATGACCTAACCAACGAAGCTAGTTGAGAATCAGCATAGCTTCAATGCCATCCATGTCTGCTCGCCGAAATACCTCAGTGTTAGAAACTATGTCCGACCGCCGAATACCCAGGATGCGTCTTAGACATTGCAGATGAAAGCGGCTCAGATAGCACACAGTCCGTGGATACAATGTCCACGCTTCACTGCCGTACAGTAAGGTGGAGATCATTACTGTGTAGTAGTGAGGCAGCTTCGATAGCACCCTGGGGCGGCGGTTCTCCCAGACACGTCTTTCAAGACGGCCGAAAGCAGCACTAGCCTTCGCCGCACGAGCTCGCAGACAGATCTGTCGACGGATTGTTTACCAAGTAGCAGAAGTTTGTACAGCTATTCACAATGTCTCCAATGATATGGATTCCAGGTTTAGGCATGGCACGTCCTCCATGAGAAGGTTGAACAAAAGAAACTATGTTGCCTGTGTTGAATTCCGGAACAAATTTGGATACGATGACCGCGACAGCTGAAGCCATTCGTCTAGTCTCACCATGGTTATATATAACAAGCGCATTACCATCTGCAAACAACAGCATGCGGATTGTTAATTTACGCAGTCGACTTGAGATACCGAAATGTCAAATATTCAACAAGCGGCCTTCAGTGCGGTGTTCAGCTTCAACACCGTACGCCGAGTTCTGAAGAACAACTGCAGGTATTGTAGTCAAACATATACTAAATATGTACGGGATTAGGACACGATCCTGCTTCACGCCAGTAACGATGCCAAGATCATCGATAGTCGATCCGCACGATTATATCTTCGTCTTTATGCCCATATGCAACATCCTGACTAAATTGATGAACTTAACTAGCCACCCAAACTTACTAAGCATTGTCCGCAATGCCCTCAGCTCACGAGATCAAACGCCTTGATAACATCCACACACATGACATACAGCAGTTGGTTGCGTTCAGTGCACTTCTTCGGGACCTACTGAGCAGCGAACGCCATGTCGATCGTATTGCAACTCGTTCGAACTCCTCGGGGAGATATGTCTTCAAAACTTTCGCATTTGGTTGGTTCAGCAACATTCTTGCTAATACCTCTCCAACACAGCTCAGCAGACTGATGCCCCGATATCTGTGGGTAACTTGCTTGCTACCATTACCTTCAAACAAAGATACCACAAGGGCATCTTTGAACTCTCGAGGGATTGCTTCCTGTTACCAGATGGATTGAACTAACTGGAATGAAGCACGTTCCAAAACTGGGCCACCATTCTTCAGAAGTTTTCTTGACAACCCACTTTCTTCTACAACATTTCCATTTCGCGGGCGCACAACAACTGTCTGCACCACTGCTAAATCTGGAAGAATGCAAGTGAAGCTCTGACAACCGGTTGTGGCAACCTATTCATGTTCTTCCAATCTTTTTTCATTCTTCTCTTCCTGTGGATGGTGTGCTTTTTTGTTCATGGTTATGTGGCTGTTATTCATCAGTGTGAACCACTGGTTTATTGCTGTCTATAATGGCGATGGTCAGTCAACGGTCCCTGGCCGGTTTCATAGGCTACTAAAGTGCTCGTCCTCGTCAATCAGAGCTTTAACAGACTGAATGAATGGGCTAGACATCACCTTAAACGAATTACAGACCTTCATTTTGCTGTGAGCGGTCAGCCTAGCTCCACATCAACCCACCTTGCTTTGTTCACCAGTCGTTCTTGGTGCTATGAATCCGTTCAGCGAGTTAATGACGAGCGCATCGGAATGTGACTTCTTCGTCTTCATTACTTCGTTCCTATTCGGAAACAACAACCCCTTCAGTCTTTTCTCGTATCAAATTGAAGGTGGCTGCATTACTACCTTCGTGCGAGTCCGCGCGCTCTGTCGTGTATGCGTTAAGGCCGCCTGTGTGCCCCACACTCGCGCTGAGACTCAAGCCGCGTTCTGATTGGTCGTGCCCTCAGCGACGAACGTACACAAGAATGACGCTACCGCCTGTAAATGGGACAATATAGTTTGTATTTCTACTGGGTTAAGTGTTCTTTCTATCGTCGTTATAGTCTGTAAGGATTAATGTTGTTTGCACACGTATAGGAACACAACACTGGCGTCACATTAAACGAATCTGTCCGATGATTCTTAATCCGCCACCTCCTATTGGCGTGATGCTGCTATACAGTCTACCGAAAGTTACTGAGATGAGTGGAAAACTATGTTTACGAATTATCGAAAGTCAAAACGTGGCGAACATGCTCGTTTTCGGTGTGTCATGTTGAGGCCAAATACAACACAATAAATATGAAGTTAGTTGCCCAGTCAGGATTTTGTGGAACCTAATGCAGTGTGAATCTAGTGTCATTTGGGGATTACGTGGCTGTGAAATCCTAATCTGTGTGCGCAGAAGTCTTTTGTTAAAGCACTGAAGTTACCATGGCCTGTCGTCATTAGAATACTCGACACGGTACCATAGTGACCGTGTCCGTAATCCTCAAATGACGCTAGATTCACACTGCATTAAGTTCCATAAACTCTTGATTTGACAGCTAATTTCATATTTATTGTGTTGTATTTGTCCTGAAGATGACACATCGAAAACGAACTTGTTCGCCACGTTTTGATTCTTGATGACATCTTCAGGTATATTTGAACACCATTTACGAATTACTTGGATTTGCTACCGATCGATACTACTCACAACGGAAGCCAGAAGTTAAAGCTGCTTCGTCATTTGCTGGGCAATGAAGGACAACGTCACTTCGATGAACTTGACTTGTAGTCAGAAATTTCGTTAAACGATGCTCTCGTTATACCTGACCGAGAATTGGGATGCAGAACGTATGAATTCACAGAAAGATTCGGGTTTTGCCAGTTGAAACAGAATTTTCTGGAACCGTTGGAGCAGTGTAGACTACTCCGAGCTGTCCAACATTGAGTATTCAAGTATCCCAAAGAATAAGCTCGAACGAATTATGCCGACCCAGCAACTCATCACCGGTATAGAAGAAAATCGCGTCCGTGAGACACTACTTACTGAGGATGCAGCGAATTTGTCAAGATTAGGTCGTCAGCAGTTGAACACTCTACAGTGTTGAGTGGAGAAACGGACAGTCTTGACATCAACAAGATACAGCGTTCCTTTCGTACACCGCCGACAACTTCTCCAGTGTGTTGTTGTTGTGGCAGTGGCCAGCATAAAACAGACTGTCAGACATGTCCGGCTCGTAAACTTGGCTGCAAGAGCTGCGGTAAACGAGGACATTTTAGTCGATGCTACAGATCCCGTCAAGCGGCGCAAGTGAACCAAGGTACTGCTGGTGTTGACTCGCCATTGCTACCGACAGAACACATCTATTCAGTAAGTAACTTTACTCTCAATGGGAAACTATAGCACGAGTTTTCAGAACCCAAGATCGCTGACGTTCAGTTTTTCTCACAGTCGGATTTAAGGAAAGCATTCCTCTACATGCTGTTAAGGCCAGAATCCAAG
Organism: Paragonimus skrjabini miyazakii; assembly: GCA_014338405.1. Classification (NCBI taxonomy): domain Eukaryota; kingdom Metazoa; phylum Platyhelminthes; class Trematoda; order Plagiorchiida; family Troglotrematidae; genus Paragonimus; species Paragonimus skrjabini miyazakii. Next base: position 4,715 of record JTDE01002622.1, read on the forward strand.
TACCTTACAACCGATGGACTTTTCAACCGTTGGAAACGTCGTCGTGCTTACCAGTCAACTTACAGAAAACTATCATCAACAATACAATCTGGGACGTTCGGCCGCTTGAAAGAACGGCAGGTGAGCAAACGTTAACCGGCGCTGTCGAGACGGTCTGCAATAGCTCGTGCCTGTGGGCCGGGAATATACGAGTTTACAACCGGCCGCAAGGTCAGCGTCAGACAGCTCTGCAAATTAGTCATGCGAACAGCCGCACACAAACTACTACGTACATGCTGTGTGATTTCCGGCACACCATTACAGGGTCCATCACCAGGCCCATTCCACACGCTGCGTTTTTGGCCTGGCTTCCGAGTTAAGACGGTGGTGGTGTTGTATGCGCGTCAAGGGTGCCTTTGTGCCCCATGCCCATGTTAGGACTCAAGCTGCATGCTGATTCATCGTGCCTTCAGCGGCGAACGGCTCACTCGGCCACGCATACAGGAATGACGCTACCGCCTGTGAAGGTGACAACATAGTTTGTACTTCTACTAAGTCACGTGTTCTCTCTACCGTTGTTACATCCTGTAAGGCTTACCGTTAACAGCACCCGAATAGGAATGCAACACGTTTCTGGCGCTGGATACCGACCATCTCGACGGCTGTTACCGTGATCCGCTCCTTGAAGCGTTACAAAATACTCCGGGGATTGTGGTTACTGCAGCGTATTTCAGATGAATGGCAAATGCACGTTGAAAAGTAGTCCTCCTCTTTGGGTTTCCCAATCGTCTAGTGCGCAGTTTATGCCGTTGTCCGGATGTTCCATACTAAATAGGGTTGCAAACATGAGTAAACTACTTGGTCCTGATTGTCGCTTACTGAGCTACCCAATCGAGGGAAAACCAGAACAGAGGTCTGAACGGCACTGAACAATTTCAGTTTATTGGGAAAACTACACCCTTTTTCATAGAGGAACAATAGGATTTATGATTGCTATTAAGCGAGAGGCGTTTCTGCGTTTTGATTGGCCAATTTGTTGTTGTGTTGTTCCACGACCTTGCACCTAGCAACTCAGTTGTTTGAAGCAGGTACGCACTCAACAGCAGCTTATCACCGTCTGTGATTGGTTTGCTCCAATTTGACCATAATTCCATCTGTATCAGCTTGTGCACGAACACTGATTGGCTGGACTTTCTCCAATCAAGAAACAGCTCCAGTCGCAACTCATTCCACTGACCAGCCTATGATCCGAGCTACATCCGGTCCCGCATATCACCCGCGTTGTATGCACTTCGCGAATGTCACACTGTCGCTCGAACTCGTGATCCAATAATTGGTGATGATCGCTTCGTGGGTGAATCTACGTCATGATGTCGCTCACATTCAGCTGGAATCGGGTGTTTGTGATGGCCAGCTCATAAGTAGCACGAAAGTGGAGCAGACGACCACCGTTCTCGTTGACTGCACCAATGCCGTGGGGTCTGACTCGAGCGCTGAAGTCACGCGGAACGAACAGTTGGTCATTCGCTGTTTCCAAGCGGATTGTGGCGGACAGCCGATCGTCGGTCTGGTGCATAGTTAGACCTCAAACACCGATAAATATAGCAGACCCACCTCGACCGAGTCGCAGGCGCGTCGACATGATTTGAAAGCTGATGCCGTGTGGTTCGCTTATCATTGAAGAATTGATGCGGTCAGCGACTGCGAAACAGACACTGTGCTGCCGAGCACCATCTGCCGGGTAATATACCCAATAGAATGTGTACCCATTACATAACTCTTGGAGCTTACGTTTGTCTGCAATCCTCGTATCAATCAAGCCTACGACGTCGATATCCTTGCATCTGAAGTCTGTGGCGATCAATGTGGTGCGACGTTCCGACCATCCGGTGCTCCATCGATCCAGCGGCGTACATATATTCCACGTCTCGTCGGTCAATATCTTGAGTCCACGCGTATGTCTCAGATTGACATGTAGAACTTCAGCTTGAATCTCCGTCTCAGTAATCTGGTTGGTGGGACAGAAGGAAACAGAGTGTTTGAGGGGAGGGGGTACCCAGCTTGAAGACCCTGGTTCAAAACTGCAACCTAGGTGGCAACAGGATACCGTGTTCTATCGGAGAACATTACCGACAGCGCTGGCGAGCTAACCCAGCTCGGGAACGCAATGAATAAACTGTTGATGGTTCATTCCGATTACTGCTGCGCGCAGTAGATATGCATTATAATCTACATCAAGCTTCCGAGGATTAGTGTGGGTTTTTCCGATCATATAGGATGATACGCCGGCGGTCACAGTCAGTCATCATGCGATCAGTGTGATCTCTGTTTTTCTAACCTCTTCTTTCCTTACACGGAAGACGACAGTGCTGCAAATGTAAATATAATTGTGCTGTATACTCATAGCTTCTTGCCTCGCTGCCTAAGTACCGTCACGCAGTCAGTAGTATGACATACACATCTATAAATGTAGCTGTTTCTTGTCTGGCTGTTCCACTTTGGCCTGTCTTTCATAGTTTAACATGGAAGGACCGAAGTTTGTTGTGACCCCACCTGATAGAGAAAGGCAAGAACAAACACAAGACCACGAGCAGTATCTCTGTCACGAACGAGCGCAACGATATTGCAAAGCGGTACGAAAATCAGAGCTCAAATATCGGAACGCAACTCTCGCGACTTAGAGCCCCTCAACAAGTAAGGAAAAAGACGGTCTTCAAACGAGCTTTATCTACTGCTCAGCCCGAAGGCAAAATTGTGATTTACAGCAACCTTATTTATAGGTTCGCGGTGGCCTTGGGCCTAGGTCGCCGAATGGACCAATCAGAAGCGAGTGTAACTTGCTGGACGTTCCAGAATCCTGGCGAACTTTTTAGTTTCCAGGACATGAAGAAATCCATTTCCCTTGCAAATAATGCGAATTTTTGGGAAAAAGTGCCTTTTACCAACAAAGCCCTTGCCAGTATAGCTCTCCGGAACAAAAACGACGCACAAGTCCGGCCACCACGGGAAAGTAACCAAAAAGAGCAAGGCTCACAAACACACACTGCGGAGTACGGACACGATCGGATATTTTAGTGTCATGTAATATGTGCCAGTTTCCACTTGTTCGATGTTCTGAGCACGCCAGCCTAAATGAACGTTGAGAACAGTCTCACTGGCCCATAGTTCGCGTCCTCTGTCACCCCGTGTAACTTGGAAATTAAGGACACTGTTTTAATTCCATGTCCAAACCGTGCGATTACCTCCTAGCTTTAATGTTGCGTTAAGATATCGTTGAGTTCGTCTCGGGTAAGTTTGTTAGGTGGAACATACCGATATCCGTCCTCAAACATAGGAGTTGCAGATATTTCTACGTGTATTGAACGCGTGTTTGCGCAAGCACTTAACGATCCATGTCCCTAATGCTCACTTCAAGTAGGCACATGTGTACACTGCGCTAATCTTATGTGTCCTTGGCGTGTACAAGAAACGTGATTCAAGTAAGACCACGTGGTGGTTTTGACTGCTTATTGTTTAAGCGCGTTTATCTTTTTTGTCTGTCTAAGACCTAAGCTGTAATGACTTTTCTCACCGGAATGAAGCTAACGTTAACACCGGGTGAACAGTCCGCGCGCCACATGTAGTTTACTTACTCTGTAAAGTGATCAATTTACCAAACTGGTTCAATTTCATTTTGTGTGACTACAGGTCTGATCGAGTCGGCGAGTGAAGGAGGGTGGCAGAGCCGTATGACTAATTGCTAATTCTGGTGTGATCTTGCTGTGATCAAACACTTAATGATCTTGATCACATGCCAAATATTTGATATCGGAGTGCCAACTGTCCTCTTTCCGATCTCTTTTCACAGTCTGTGCTACGAGGCAGCTTTACTCTTAGGGTAAACAACGACTCTAGCCACCGAAAACGAACTTTGGAGTAACGTGTCGCCGGATAGGATGCAAACAACACTATTTTTTGTGATCTTCCTGTTCCTATTAACAACTGGAGTGGTGTTTGAAAAACTGCGGCGTTCAACCATCTTTCCGATATTATAGAAAACAGGTCCATTGTTTACATCATACCTTTGTGCTTTTTGTCAATGAATTGATGCTGCATACCATCAAAAATCATTTTGAACACTAGATCCGTTACTGCTCCAGAGGAGTCAGAAGTTTACATTGGATTACGCACTGCTCGTGGTTTGTATCGGCGATAACGTTTGTAGTGACAAATTGGAAATTCGGTTGCTCCACTACGCAAGTTGGTTAAAATTGCATATCTGCTTTCAATCACAAAAGACAGAATGCTGTTCTACTTGCTAAGATATTGTATATTTTAGAGGATTCCACTGCGAACGCTGATATGGTGTTAGCATTCGCTGGAGACTCAGCTTGTGCATAGCGGAACCAGAAAACGTAAGTAAGCAATTCAACTGTATGAAAACTAATGCGTAGAAGCATTATGACCTGCTGGTCAGCAATAATGAGAAATGGCTATCGCACGACTATATGAATCACGGACACAGAGCGTAACGACACCGGAAAACCCCAGAAGAACACAGAAGACCTTGATCTTCGGTCGAGAATGTATTTGCTCTCAAACCAAAGGCAACATAGTAGACCAGCGTTTGTGTATATTGTAACATGCAAGCCGGCTGTCTTTACTCTGGTTGTCCGTTACACCTGCGGACCAACGTTAGGGGCAACGTAGAGACGCCGGGAGACAGCGTTCTTCCAAAGTAGGGGGTTCTGGCAACAATCCTGTAAAAGAAAACAACACGAACAAGCATGAGTCAAAGGCCCGACTTACACAAACGATAACTAAGACGGCGCCGACAACACAGCAGCACGCTCCGTCACCAGTTCAAATTCAACTCGTGCGCGCCTGCTGTTTTCGATCGCACATTTCAATATATAGTCTTGGAACAACCTTGAAGAATCCCACCTGAATCGATGCATTAAAAGTGGGATGGACTAATCAGAGACGGAGAAGAAACGTGAGCCAAAATAAAGTTTTGACACCTTATGGCGCGAAAAGATAAAATTCAATATCATGAATTATTTTCCGAGAATACCTTAAAAAACAAACTATTTTTTGGGAAAATAGACTTTCCCCAACAAAAAGGGATCGACAAACACACGTTTAATGTGTTTTCTTCTGTTTAACAACATGTAATATTACTATTGACAGCACGATCAAGGTGTACCATGTATGATGTGTTACCCTATGTTGTATAGTAGCAGTTTTGTTAGCTCGAAAGCAGGTAGTAATTACTCTCATGAAAAAATTGAGTAACAGGTATTACTGGACGGTTGGAGCTTCAACCTATATTGGTTTACTATCAATCGATCTATAGAGCAAGAATAGGAGAAGGTGTCAAACATACAGATGTTGTTGAATCACTAGCATCTTATATTATTCGATTGCGGAAACCGTCTGCGGATCCTGCTAATCGCAGTTGTCAACCAAAGAGCGTTGCCATCAAAAATTGCATGGGAAACGCGAGCCTGGTTTGCTCATTCTTTCTCTCATCCATCGAGACCCATGTCAGTTTACGTTGAACAGGTAACCAACGTTTATGAGAAATTAATGTTGTACTCCTCTAGGTTTATAGCACAGAAGTGCATGTGAGGATTTCGGTCTGCTAAGGTTGTCACGAATTTTCATACTAAGTTACACTCTTATTCGCACTAGAAATAACATTTCACCTCATGCTTAAGTGATTACTTTACAACATTTTCTATCGCTCGGTTTGTCAGGTAACTTTCATCTACATCTGCATATTGCAATGCAGCCGTGACGATGTAATCCTCCTGTATTTTCGAAACAACCATTTCCTGGTGAGAATCTGAACAAAAAATACAGAAAACTGATGTTATACAATTAAAACCTGAAAACACCTCTCTCCCTTCTACAGAATCAGACAATTTATACAAAACCACAACAAAGCGGAAAGAGTTGTCAGATCAACATCCGCGTCACAGACAATGACATTTTGAACCACTTCTGTCACCGGAAAAGTGCATAGTTTGTAATCGTTGTGGAATTATTTTCTCCCTGTAGTTCAACTTCTGCATGCGGCAAACGCACGGCAGAAACATTTTCCGATCGATGTGCTAATAGTCACGTGTTTGAGGTAACCGAAACGTGAACAATGTTCCAAACCAACTAATTGGCGTTTTTGTATTGGTCAGTGACTACAGTACAATAAATTACCAGAAAGGTGTCTGAACCTATACGGTTTCCAGAACCCGAGTATCGTTTACATTTGAATTTCGCCTTCTGTGAAAGAGATTTTCGTAAAACGGCATGCATGCCAAAAAATAAACGAGTGTCAGTCTGGCGCTAATGGAATTCGTTATGCTTAATACTGTTCCAAATGATCTTGTTGTTTCAGTGCAACCCGACGCTGAAGCCATACCCTTATTTTAAACCGGATGAAGACTGTGAGAAATTGCGCAAGGCCATGAAGGGATTGGGCACGGACGAGAAAGCCATCATTGATGTACTAGGGCATCGAACAGCTGATCAACGTGCTCAGTTGGTACAAAAATATAAAGCTATGTATGGGAAGGATTTGATCGCAGATCTCAAATCTGAGTTGACTGGGCATTTTGAGGATGTGGTCTTGGCTATGTGTTGTACATTGGACGAATTAGACGCGAGGGAACTGCGAGCAGCCATGGAAGGTGCCGGCACCAATGAGGAGACACTGATTGAAATTCTTTGTTCTCGCAGCAATGCCCAAATACGGAAGATCAAAGAGACTTATAGCAGACGTAAGTGCGCGTGATTGATGTGACTCACAACGATGGTGTGTTTGTAAAGTGTGATATTTCATGTATTTTCGAATTGCGTGAGATGTTCAAACAACAGTGATATCGTTAATGGAGACCTGGGACATTAGCACCAGAAACTCACCCGATCAAATATCCCGTAGCCACAAAACGTATGGAGATTTGTTAGTAGGCTACACAAGTCTACATCCCATGTGATTGTTCCACAAAAACAGAAAGGGTATATATATGTTTGTTGCTAAATGTAAAAGACAAACATCGAGTGATGGACATTTATCCTGTTGTTGCAAATGTGCACCAGGATCGGTTAGCTGTCACTCATCGTTGTCGTCTTCGTGTCACCAGTGAGGTGCACGGTGCATCCTACTCGATGTTTGCTAAAAGCATCTTGGGGGAAGGTTGATTCATAGATCACTGATCCTGCCTTGCATTGACACGTTTACCGCTCCATGTGGTTTTCCACTTGTTAACTACGAACATGGTGAGCTGCAGTACAATCTCATTCTGACACATTTATTTGTTTGATAACAGATCTTAGTTTGGATTTGAAACGTTCCGACAAATCGTTCACTGCTCAATGTGTGCCTCTTTTACATATAAATGTACGTATATGTAAGTCAAACGGAACAGAGGAATAGAAATAGAGTGTCGCGTCATGATGTTGTTAACTAGAGCAATTCAGATGTTGTATTTAAGACCTCATGAACTTTCGACACAACGCTCCGCACGGTAACCAACTACGTCTCTGACTTGAAACATCGGGTTCCCTATAGCAACATCAGCAGTGCAGAAATAATACATATGTTGCTATAGGTTAACATTCCGTTTACTCTCATCAGTCGCAAATGTAAAACATGTAGGTTGTATACGACAGACAATTAGAGTGTAAACAAAATGTAACAGATTCCAAATGTATATTTG
>JTDE01002622.1:41188-58475 GCA_014338405.1 Paragonimus skrjabini miyazakii
CCAGGAAGCTCCGGACGTCCCCATCCTCGAACGGCTGCGGCCATGGGATCTTCATCCTCCAATCCTGGTCACGGCACCAATAGTTGTTATCCGAGAACGCGGATGGCGTAAGGCTTATTTATTCGACCAAGCAATACGAGGGTTAAGCATTGAAACAAGACCAGAAACAAAACCACTCATTTACACACGGTATTCGGCCCCAGACCGTCTTGGCTGCCGCAGACGTCGATGCTCAGTTCCTTTAAGTAGCAGGGACTATTATGGGCGATGCTGCACTCTGATTTTCCTTCCTGCATTTTTTCTGCGGCTTGTACAATGTCAAAATATATGCTCCGATCCTACTACTGAATAGCAGTTGTATGAGTAGTATGTTACGGTCGCTCAACTCCATTGCACAAGGTTCATCTGTCGGGCGATATGGGAAATGCGAACTAGATCGTGAACCGCCATTCGAAAACCTTCAATAAGCTGCTCCACAAACAACTGCCAGCGTGACTCTTGATCCAGTCCTGGTAGTGCCCTGTCTAGTAATTCTTCTGGAGTGGTGGCGAACATTGAGAGATTCATTCCTTATCCAAGCCTCGCAGCATTGAACTGCTATATGGTATCCTGCCGGTCGGCCGGGCTGTCCAATACATACTCCATATTCGCAGGGTCTCTTCGCGCTGAGTCCAGCACGGTCTTCGCCCTGTCCTTCACTAATGCCCGCAGGGCAGCCAGCTCCCCACGGTCGGTCCTGATTCCGACCACTGTGATCACATCTGCGAGGTCCTTCAGTAACGCTCGGACGTTTCCATCTTCAAACGGCTACGGTCAGGGTATCCTCACCCTCACGTGCGTCGAAACACTAACTGTTGTGACCGCAAAAGACACTTGTTCATTGCACGAAATCCTGTACAAGTTGTGTGGAAATAAGACAACGAACGCGAACACTAATTTGCGTGGCTGACGTGTACTCGCACACAATGGACTGCAGTGCATTTTCATTCGCGTTGGTGACACCTCTCCCATAGTGCATGCACATTATTTTAATAGTCGCTTCTATCTTCGTCCTACTGGCGTTGAGAATCGTCCTTCCGTTTCCACGCGTTCATTTCGTGTTATACAACTTACAAGCGAGGCTACCTGTTACACAACAGTTCCACCAGTACCACGAAAGGAGAATGAAGTGTATCCTGTGTCTGCAATAGACTCAAGCAACGAGCTACCAGATGGTAACACTTTGTGGCGTCTGCCACCACATTACTCATTGGCTCTGGAACATCAAGAGCGACTGGTGGAAATAGGAAGGTGATCTCATGCAAGGCTACGTTGATCGCCAACAGCCCAATAAGTCTCACACTAAGCTTAGGGCGATTTTTGGTCATTCCGTTCAGTTTAATAAAGCTCTAGTGGACTGTGCCTCCAACGTTTCATAAATACCCCCTTCCTTCATATGTTGAAGAAAGGAGTGTTTCAACTATACATATACAGTTCTATTATATTCTCATAACTGTTTCGCAGTCAGTAGTGTGATGTGCAACCACATGTGTGTAACGACACTTTGTTTAGTCTTTTTGTGTTGGCCTTTCTGACATGTTTAAATTTGATATGGCCGAATACTAGTTAGCATAGCCCTCTAATTTAACGCAGCAGAGCCTGCTTATCCCGATCACAAATGGTCAAGACATGTGTACATACAGACACACATGGTTGGTGACATCCATTTGCGGATTCTCCTGCTACCAAGACCGAAGTCAAAGGAAGCTAGCGCAAGTCCACCGCCAGAAGTGGCTTGGGTTACAAAACTTGTGTTCCCCTAACACATCCAGTATCCCATTTGAACCCGAAGGTAACATATCGGGAATTGTGTGGGCAGATATCTTCATAGTTTAACGGGCTGGTGTTGGTTAGTCAGATGATAGGTTTGTGTTGTATTCCTATTCGGGTGCAATCAACATTAAGCCTTACAGGCAATAACAGCAGTAGAGAGAACGTGTGACTCAACCGAATTAAATGCCATATTATCATTTTACAAACGTTAGCGTCATTCTTAAATGCGTGGACAAATGTGCCGATGGTCTCTGAAGACGTGACCAATCAGTACGCAGCTAAAACCTTAGCACGAGTGCGGCTTTGACGCGTATACAACAGTTAGTGTGAGAATGAAACAGCGAACAACACAGTAGATAATACAGACTAGGATAGAGGACATTGAACTATAAAGCAAGAAGAGTTTCGTGTGGGATTACGAAAACAAGTACAGTAGGAAAATATACGAAAGAAAAATTAGCAGAACGTCATGATCAGTGTTTCGGAACGGTAGATAAGGTTGTTTGCTGGATGTAACAGGTTCGTTAGTTGACACAACCGCAAGCAGACGCATGTCAGCAAGCAATCGGAATGACCCACGCACATCGTAAACACTCACTGTCTCTTCGTTGACAGGACATTTTGATTACGTTGATAACTTATCAATCGTATACAGAGGACGAGTGTCGATTTCAGTACGTTTTCAGAGTAGATTAAAACATTTATGTATTTAGACGCTCCGCGTTAAACTGTATATTGGACTATTTAACAGCAGACGGAAAGTTAAAATCAACAGCGTTCCGAATAAAGCAAACAGAGCGCTCTCTGACAGTCAACGTCCATAGGAACATTGAAGTACACATGCAAGCCTACGCATCTGGATGTAGACGATGACGGTTATGGTATTATACCGAACCCCAGTATTAACTTTCTAAGCAGTCAGAAGTGAATGTCGTGCCCGAATTCGCATCCATAACGCCGCATTTATTTGATCAACTCTCAAGCGTAGTTTCACAAGGTGTATCCCGGCTTGAAGGCTCACGTAATCAAGACACTAACTGATTTTATTGACTAGTTTGCACAGAATCTTCTCATAACTTTACAGTGCTACCATTGGATTGATTGCGTTTAGTTAGGCGGGCCGGTGCTTATCAATAAAAGTCTAATTGTACGGTTACGAGTTATTTTGTGAAGCTGGCGAGACGACTGAATAACACTTCAGTTTGAGGAGCAGGTTACATCAAAATGCACATTCACACAAAGCACGATATTAAGAGTGCGAATATCAACTAGCCACCTCGGAACACAAAACCCTTCAGCTATCAAAGAAAACGAGGGACCTTCAGACCAGCTTTATTGCCTTCTCAGCAGAACGCAGAACGGCCTAGTTCCCACTATTCTGGGTGATCGATGTAATTTCATCCAATCATCTGTTTACATTCATTCGTCTTAGTAGGTTTTGGTAATCTGACCACATTGGATCAATAGGTTTCTGCTTTCTGATTGGATATCAGACTGGTCACGTTTCTGGTTTGCATGTGACCCTGTTTTTGGTCTTGAATTACAGCCAGTGTACGCACCCACGCTTCGTGTCCCGGATTCCGCAATTTCGGTCGAACAGTGGTGTATAGGGGTTTTGTGGGACGTTGTGTCCAGGTCACTCGAGGAACCAAACAGTTTTACGCGCCAGAATTAAAAATCGAAATGATGCATGGGCGTTTAAAGCGGGAGTATAGCATTTGGCCATGTCGCACCGTAACAATGACTGGTTTCCAACGCGTATGTCAGTGCATACAGTCTTTGTCGCACACTGGACCTTCGACACCAACTTCAGGTGGGAGATCGGCCTTGGGTATCTCGGTGAAGTGACTCCACTACGCTTTTTCACCGGATTTATCGCATTACACATTATCTTCAGATTCCGGTCTATAACCAATTTTGCTGAAGAGAGAGACCAGTACTTGCCCTTGGATTTGGTACAGTATGGCAAACGAACAGGAGAGTTTGTAATTCTCCGTCCCTGACTCTCTCTCCAAGTGGTTTCGGAAGCGCCGCCTTGAAGGTGTTCACGAAACGCCTTGCCTCATCTTTGGGTTGTGGGTGGTGAAGTATAGACCAGAAATGCTCGCATCAAAAATTTTCGGACTAAGGTGAAGCAAACTGCGGCTCAATGTCGGACACGATAGTTGCTGGTCATCCGTGCTGACCAAAAAGTCGCCTGTGAGATGCGACTGGGGAGAACGAAGTTGCCTGCACAAGCACTATGGTTCGTGTCCATTCTGAAGTGGTGTCAGTTAGTGCCAGGTACATCACGCCGTCAAGTGGTCCACACAGTTCAGGTACAATCGTGACCAGGGGTTTTACGATTGTCTTCACGACTAAAGCTTGACGTGTGTTGGATTATTTGCAGCTTCTTGGCGTTAGAAACACTGCTTCACCACGTCATCTAGTTGAGGATCGACATCCTACCAATGAGCCTAACTTCGCTTACCCGCCTTCATTCGTCCAGCTCCTAGAGGACCAGAATATAAGTGCCGGGAACGACTTGCCGGAGTGGGACCGGACCAACGAACATCAAGTACGAACTGACGACGGACAAAGTATCTCCCTGTGAAAATAGTTGAGGAAGCCCTCCTGTTAATGATGCGGTTGACCAACACTTGCCGGCGTCTACATCTCACTTTATCCGTAGTTCATGTCCGTGGCAGTGACGGCTTGCTCGGCCTTCACCGAGTTGTCATGGTGCGACGTAGTCAAGACAACCCACAATACCGACAAGACCAGATGACATTGCATCCATGATAAGGTGGCAGATGGTCGAGACGGTCTCGATATGAAACGGAGGTCAAGCATCCTGGTAGAACCCATAATATCTGCCAACCGTCGGCAATCTACAAGATTAAGAGGCAAATTTTATCTGGTGTAAGCGTCAGTCAGATCGACCTCGATAATGAAGATGTTGCTTTTGAGAATGACCAGCATGTTCCCAGGAACAGGCACAGGACGGCCATTTTCCCCCAGTGTGGTGATGAGTTCAGGCAAGAATTGAGCACAGATACGGGCTGGCCATACCGTTTTCTTCACAACAACATATGGAACTGCCCAAGATGAGTAAGTGAAGGGGCGCTAATACCCTCCGAGTCCTCGAGTCGTTTGGGTTCCTGTTTACGAGCGGAATTTTAGCTTATGGGGCGGCATTTTGGACAGAAAGACCGACTGATTGCCTAGAGTGAGCTCCAGAATAAGCTGATCAAGGGACCAGCCATGAAGACCATCTTTGAATAACAGCCTAAACTTGTGAATAGTCGAATCTACCAGACATAGTAATAATTGTGTGGGAGTGGATATTATCCGGTTACAAGTACCTTCCAGGGAAAAGTCTGTCAGGCCAAGTTGTTTATTTCAATCGACACCTAGGGGGTGAGGTTTGAGTTGGAGATGTAACCAGTGCCGCAGGTGCAATCGACCAACCAACTGCGTTGTACCGTCACGGGAGCTCGTTGCTACTAGATGAGTTCACTTAATCGGAGACATGCCAATGGATTTCCAAAGATGGGTGGAGATTATGAGATCGGAGGCGGTGTCAGGCTGGAGACGGACCGAGCGTCCGTTGATCACCAGCAGTATAACTATCCTGCTGTGCACATCTCACTGTATCGTTGGCAACTGTTGGAATGGATAAAATATTGTGTAGGTTCGGCCTTACATTATCAATAAATAGACGATTACGCTTTCTCGGGACCGAATTGGGAGGATTCGCCCGGGGGTGATTGCTTGTGAGACGTGTCAATGTAACCTAACTTGTCTGACACACCATCGGTTGGGATTCACGCTGGTTAAGCATTAACGTTCCGTGGTGACAGAATGTAATAGTATTAGAGGATCCTTTTTGAACTTTCTCACGATTCGCGCGCGGATGTCAGCGTCTGTCGGCGGCAGAAGACTCCAAATGAAACCCAGGCACTTGAACTGATCCTCAGTGAGGCAATACCAGCGTAGGTGAAAAAGTCGCTGGTGTCACGTATGGTCAATTTAAAGCATTTATACCACATATGGAACAATGACGATTGCTCCTCAAAGAATTTGGTCGACGTTTCGACCGTAACATCAAAAAAAGTGTCCTTGGGTGGAATTTGCTTGTAATGGTTGTAATCTTCGTTGTCAGACATTGCGAATTGATCAGACTTCATCTTGAAGCTGGCATTCGGCCCACAATACTTTCTATTCTTGACATCAATAAACACTTTCTCCACAGTTTGGCCATGTACTATTACGGTGTCTGACAAAGTGCCTATGTTTGGTGTGATCGACTGGGCGCTTCTGTGCATCCATTCTATACTTTAAACTGTTCGTTTATTTGCACCGAAGACACTTCATGTACAATTCGCAATCTCGGGTACTCAGAACTTTGAAACAAAGCTTATAGGTTTGTTGTGAAAACTCAAGCCGTAAATATTGATAACAGTGAACTAATTTTTAAGAATGAAATCAGTATTCGAGTCTAGTCAAAACACCCATCGTTTTGGTAGCTACAAACATGACAGAATTTGCGGAATATCAAACATGAATTAAGTTAACCCTTCCGCCCGGTGGAGGTGTTAGCCCTTCTCATCGTAAACGTGGTGAATACGAGCCGAATTTCGATCCCTGTTTGCTATGCAATGGAAGGATCAAAGTGGATTTCTTCCAGGCTAAGTGGGTTTAGCGTTTAGTCGAAATTTGATTGAAGGACATCTGCTCCAACTCTTTTCTGTCTGTTGTTTGTTGTTCTCTGTCTCAAGAACCCTGTTGAAGTTGACATTTTTTGAGCACGTTCAAATATTAATCACAATCTATTCCATTTAAATTTTGTTCAGTCAGAAGTCATTCCCCATCTATAAAAATGGTGATCACCTCTGATTATCAGTGGTTCACAGCTAGGTGCATGAATGATTCTTGAGCAGAAAAGAAAATCTATACAACTGACAGAAGATGCACAGAGGAACACTAAAAATAATTGACGATGTTTTATACCCCTAAATGACCCCATAACCACTTGGTTAGAATAGAACTAAGTACTATGATAAGTCACAAAACTCTTAAATTTATCTACAACTTGAGCAACTCATTAGCTCTTCCGTCATCGGCTCTAGAGCAAAGGTTAATCATTGCTTTGGATGTTCACAAATGCCTACACGGCGACAGAGTGTCGCTTTGCTCCCGCTGTTAGCCAGCTTAACTGGTAGAGACAATGGTGGTCAAATAGCGAGTCAGCCTTTTTTTATACATCATTCACATGATCGTAATTCCTCTGTTTGTTAAACAACCCAACGCCTTTGCGATACCATAAATGGCGCAGACCTGAGAATCGCTTGTTTTTGCTATCCATATGGACACCAAACTGATGAAATAACAATACTCAAACGGATATGTGAGAGGATCAACACTCCGGCGGCCAGGGTAATTCGATCTTTTGACAACACTCTAAACCGTGAAAACGCCAGTTGCGTCCCATACCGAACACTAGTTCAACACGGTTTGCACATTGTGTGCGAATGAAGTGAGTAGAGAATTGTCGTTTGCATGCTTCCAGCAAATTGTCTGGCAAAAATTACGCTCCCGAATTATCGGAATCTCCGACTGCCTCATTCGGAGTTTCACCCATCATGCAACTGAATAACAAAGAAGAGGTCGGACATTCATACTGAATGTTACTTGGACTGAAGAATATTCAAGACAACGCCTGTTAATCGTAGTTTGTGGCCACAACGGACAGATAATGGTTATAACAAAATAACATTTGAATGTAATTTCTCTTCGACTGAAATAACGCAGAAAGTATATCAGGCAACCGATTCAACTCCAAAATATCCATGATCGTTGGCTACGAAAAAAAAGCGTCGATGCTTTAATGTGTTCTGTGAAGTGACCTTATGATCGGTGCACCTAGGTTGTTATTGAAACCCTACCTTTCCTTGTTGAAGTTGATTTTTCCTATATACTACAACTTGTGGCACTATGCCCTCCGTGATTATCGTGAATGAATACGAGGCAAAGTTATTACCTCTTCGGTTGCTTTTAATGTCCTGACGACCTTGTGAGAATGGAGGCGATCGTTGATAAGCACGAGTTAACTCTTCAATCACAGTTAGAACGAAAGAGTATGGTTGATTAAGTCCCATATTGTCATCTTTGAAATGATTGAGTGAAGGAATGCCTGGGCCTAGAAAGCCAATATGTTTTAGTAAATTAAACTCCAAAAATGTCTCTTCCAAACGAAGAATTGTCGGAAAGGTCAAAGATAAACAGTTCATCCCTGTCGTCCACAGACGAATAAGTTGGTCCAGTAACAGCGCCACTCAAAATACCTAGCCCAACTGTCTCTGTTGAACACCTTTTGGTTAAAAACAGGTAAAACCACGAACAACAAAAAAACAGCACTAAGAGCTCCTTTGATAAAAAATGTCCTTTCCATCTCTGTAGCTCGCTCAGTCACATATTCCCTACTGTTCTAACGCGGACTTTTCGTAAGTGCACGTTTAAGTTCACGACGGTCAATACTGTGTTCAAGGTCGAAGTGGATCAATGGACGTTTGCACTGTAGAATCGGCATAAATCCATTTCTGTCATGTTTGTAGTGATCCCTTGGTACAGACCGTTCCGTAATCAACTCGCAAAACTTCAGATTTCTGCTCATTGTTCATTTGGTTCACATCACTGTTCTAATCTCGGCAATTTAACTACCAGTAATGTCTGATAGGCGTTTTGTACAGTCTTGTCGCCATACTTCCGAATAATCATTTATATTTTCCAGCAGATGGTCTCTAAAGAAACATTAAAACAGAGGGTGTGGTTTAAACCTGGGTGGTTGCCTGAAAATGTATAGTATTTTCCAATGGAGTGTCGACATCGGTATGTGATGGCGATACCATCAATTTGTGTCTCTAGCCTGTGCGTTGTCATTTCTCCTGCCGGAATGTGGGAATCGATTTATGGTGTCTGTGAAACGCGCACAGTTACGGTAATCAATTACCACTGTTAAAGTATCATTCGGACACTTTCAGAGTCAAAAGACCAGGTTGTACGTTTACAACGCCAACAAGCATAATGATGCTTGAGTGCTTAGTCTGCACCAGAAATCCAAAAGGAATATCTTAAGAAGTGTACCTCTCGTAACCTGAACCACCAGATGTCGGAGCCTATGCAGGCATGACAGATAAAGTAAATCTTTCTGGCTTGCGTCGGTAGACCTTGACTTAATTACTAAGTCTGCTAATACAAACTAACACTCATGGAATCCAGACAATTAAGCTTCGCCGCTCTTTAGAGTTTAACTGGTATCTCAATTCCTGCTGGATGACATGATTCGGATTTGTTGTTACCACAAACCCTGATCTGTAACACTACCCAAGGGCGTACTCACATGATCAACAATGCCAGAATCGAAAATACACGTTCTCATTCGGTTAGCTTTTGCCCCACTTGCCAAAGTATGGGCACATTAAATGTGCTAATGTGCAGCAGTTTTTTGAATTTCACAAGTCAACTTGGGAGCAGGTAGGTATAGAAACTATGAAACCGGAAGTGTTGAGCAGTCAAGAAAACCACAGCCTTAGATAGTTCCTCAACGTTTATGTCGTTGAAGGATATTGAATTGAAGGAATGCATCATCCTTCTGACTGATGCTGAAAGTGTGTCACCCACAGTAACTAATAGACCGGTAGTGGCGATCAGTCGTTGAGTAACCGGGTGGTTGGGGGGGGAGCTAATTGAATCCTTTTTTCCTATTAAGAAGACCGAGATAACGCAACTATGGTAACGAATTCAGAAGACCCACTTACCGATTGAAAGTTGTTGAACAGACAGTACTGTTGTTTCTAACGCATCGACTGAAGCAGGCCATAGAACGAACGTATAGTACAGCCACGCTGCTCTCAAACAGTTGCATCAAGGTACTAATACTTCCTTAGATTAAGGCGCTGATACCAGAACTGTTTCATTCATACTGTATTTTCCCTCTCACTTCTAGCTGCGGTGACGCTTATAATCGTGAAACTGCTTTACAGCATGAGGGAGAATACTCCCACATATATCGAGAATTTAATGTGTGGTGTTGCCTCACGTGATCCAACTAGACAACGCACGCCGGCTTCTTCGATTGCAAAGCATATGCTGGAGATCAGTTACGTGGTCGATCCGTCGAACACTTTTCATGTACTGATGCGTCATCACAATCTCATAATGCACATGAGGCGATGTCTGTCCCATGTAATAAGCTGATCCTATGTGTGTAGGTAATTGGACTTGAACCTTCATCTGCCATGGTTTGGACCAATGACAGACCACTGTACTGGAAAAGATACCCAATTGCAAAAAACGTGGACTTCGACTGGATTTGAAACGTTGATAAAAACAACCTCCAAAAACGCAGCAAGTACCCTACCACGTGAGCTATTAAGCTAGGCTGGAAGCTCACAAATTTCATACTTAGACTCAGTTACCCACGCGACCCACTGTGCCATATGGGATTCACCGAATGATCACGCAGAGTGACTGCCCACATAGGATTTCTGGTTCGAATCCAGCAATAATCGCGTATCTTCTGCATAATCAAATCCGTCAAACCAATCTTCAGGTCAGTGTATATGTGAACTTGAACTTTTAGGTTGACTCGTTTAAGTAGTTTTGCTTTCTTCACTGTCAAGTGTCACCTGAGGCGAACATGCGAAGTGATATCACCATCTTACAAAACAGTTCTTCTGATTTTGTTATCCACATCACAGCCGGAAGAAAATGTTTTATACACTTACAGTAGTATACAGTAATACAAGTTCACCTGCATTAAAACTTGGAAAGCTCTTGACGAGTGAGGGCATCCTGCGTAAAAAATCTCAGCAATATTTCCAGTGTAGTACACTGTCACAGCCACTAATTCGTTAAACATACGGGTTCAAAAAACAGTTAACTGGAGAACAAGATACTTCAGTTAGTGGCGTTTGATGCCACTGCTGCTGCTGCTGCCCAGGATAGCTGGAATGAATAACACTGAAAAACAAGTAACCATTAATTATTCCTATAGGCTGTTTCATTACAGGTTTATATGACCAAGAGAAAATCACTAACACCAGTGAATACGTATGCCTCATCTAGTCACAGGAAATCGCAATTTCATTGCAACTACGGTGAGTGTGAAAACTGTGACCGAATTAGTTTTGTCTTACCAATTTTTAACACTAATGAACGATGGAACTTAGCTGACATAAGTCCTTTTGCTACCTCAAACTTTCCTCGAGCGCAACCTTCTTTTAGAAGATGTACTGACGTCATACGGTAATTTTGCTATCGACCAACTGGTTACTAACAGGGCCATCTAAATTTAGTTTTGCATAGGTTTATGCTCTGTTTACACACTGAGTGCTTCTTCCACATCGGAATTCGCGCAACTTTCGATCAAATTTACTTGGCCAGAATAGTGCATATGTTTGTTTTTAGCATCCAAACTACAAATGCGTTTTCGTTTTTTATTGAAAAGAACGGGCTTCATTGGTCACAGAAGCGCGTTTTAAACTTTTAGACTTCATTTTATCTTGTCTAAGCTCATCGTTATTTCTTCACCCAGATAAACTAGTTTTTTCATATGTCCTCGTCGCATCAATTTTAAGCACAGACTGGCTGCGTAGTGCCATTTCTTTTCTATGTGCATCACTATTTTGGTGAAGTATATACCATCAATACAGACCATATATAGACACACCACCAAAGCAGACCAGGTAACAAGAAGTAAGAAACACAGGTTTGGTGGTTGTGAACATTTTTGCGTGAAAAAGGATCAACAACGTAATATTTTAAGAGATAAAGTACGAGCGATGGTTACCTAATAAAATAACTATTGAATGATATGAACTGGATGTTAAGGCTACTAAGTAGTTTTGGAGATTCTTTTTAATGTGAGGAATACCAAATTGTAAGAAATCTGGGATTCGATTGGATTCCAATCACCGACAGAAACATAATCCACTAAGGTGACAGCCACTATCAACTGAGCTATGAAGCTACGCCAAGAGCTCGGGCATTTCACATTTAGACTCATCCATCCAACTCACTCTGTCATGTGGAATCCGCCAAGTGATCTACGCTGTTGTAGGTCAACTGGCAAATTGCTTGTTGTGTTTGAGCGTATTATTTTTAGTGACGGTTCAAATCCATTCAAAGCTGATATTTTCCACAACTGAGTCATCCCCATATGAACTAAATAAGCAAGCTGATACGATGATCGAAGCTGCACTGAGATGTGTGTAGGTAACAACCTGTTGACTGATTAACTCATACATGAGGCCGAACACCCAACTCTCGAATTCATGCACTGGATAGGAACCGCGGTTAGTTAGTGTAAACGACCACTCAATCACGCTGATACGGTCAGCCCACCGCACACATAGCAAGCCGCACAAGGTGAGAAGAGACTATACCACTGGATCGCGGGTGCAATGTGCGAACAGTGTGAATAAGTGCATAAATCTCAGAAAAGCTTGCTACAACATTGACGCTATGGTATCGAAGAGGTAATTTTGACTACTCTGTTTCTCAAGTTGTATGATTTCTTCTGTGATTGTCTAAGCCAAAAGATTAGTCATTTTTGTTGGGTGTGTGAGGCCAACATTGAACCGTAATTGGGCAGAAATCGTTATTCAGTCCATACATTGTAAAGTGCCGTATCTGTTTTCTTGCTAGAATGATAACGGGTTCAAGCTGACTTTTTTTAAATTTTCCGTAGACTTACAACTTGCTCTCTGATCTAGGCGACACGGTGAAGCACTGCATGGGTGAGACAGACAGTCGACTGATCAATCCAAAACTTGACCTCGTCTTCTGACTCACATCTGCCATACGGCGACGTGTGAGGAGCTCAGTCACATGTACAAGATGCAACTTTGGGACACGCCGTCGGATCCACAAACCTAAGAGTTCGTCATTATCGCAAGGGTATTTTCCCTAAAGTTGGTCTTCCACGTAAGGCAGGTGGATAATTGCTGACTTTTCTGATAAAATATTGAGAAGGATCTTTGCTGAATGACTGATGAACGTCCGTTCGAGATGTTCCAGCTGTGAACTTTGACTAGTGGATCAAAATCACTACTCAATCATTCAATGTTAAACCAATGATAGCAAAATGCATTACTAAGTTGGTAACAGATAAAGCTTTCTGTCTTAGATCATCCATTTTATCAGCGGGCGTTTTCGGTCGATGGCCAAAGAACGACGTAGTCGATCAAAACCACAACGGAACGATTGGTATGGTGTCCTCGGATCGACAGTCCTATGTACGCCTCATGGGGCAATCGTTGACAGTGTATTCGGAAAACCCACTTTACTCAGGTAGACTGATTGTGTACGTTGTTGAGAACACAAACCATTCGTTAATCATCAGATGTCACGGTTCGAGTTTCCTGGTTCTGACTCAAAATAACGACTACCCTGAGGATGTGTTACACATGTATTTTTCATTCTTCCCTCTCATCGCTGTCTCACTATATCTAAGCTCATATATTTTAGTCGTATGCATAACGTTGTTCTGTTTTGGTAGGCAACCCAACTGTGTTAACTGACTGACACTTTTGTTCATCCAACTGGTTGATATATTCGTGAAAGTTAAAGCACATTCTGTTCTCAAATGATCCTCAGTACTGACATATATTTTACTGCCTATATCATTATCTGAATGTTGACCGCCGAGTTCTCAAGCATTTGTCATATCGTCAAGCATCGTAGAGGTGAATGTTGATTGCTCACCAAACAAACCCGAATATGTTGTCTGCGAGCGTCCAACTATTTCTCTGTTCAGTGTTATCAATTCTTGTTGCTCGAGTACACCCATATTAAGCAGAGAATGGCGACAATGTTGTTCACAAAAGCAAATCATTGATAAATATACTCAAAAAATATAACAAAGTATGTTATAGAGCAAGTGAACATGCAAAAGCAAATGCGAACATAAAGGACAACAGGAAAGCAAAGCAGTGATTGATGAATAGGTGAAGTGGACGCAGCAAGTGGCCCATTCCGGTCGCCGCCTCGAGATTCTTCAAGAAATAAGCGCGAGTAACATGCGCTTGTAGTCTCCGTGTGTATCATCCTGAGATGGAATGAAAAAGATAGTGTAAGCTCAATCAATCTCCAACTGGACTTCAGCTCAACCAAGTACAGTTTTTAACTATGTACTTGGACATGTTAAGTAATAAAACGATATTTGAAATTACTGAATGTAACTTGGACTAATTAATTAAAAAGACGATCTTACTTCATCGTGAATGCACCGAATGAACATAAAGTGTCAAAGTGTACAATAAACGCCAGACATCTGAAAAATTGTCCAGATATCGTTATGAATATATACAAAAGACCGTTCAAACTGTCCGACCAAACAATGAACCAGTGACATTTCGTCTCAGTTAGCTGGTTCGGACATGACAGCAAAATACATGGCTTGCACTCGCAACCACATGCACATTTACATCCACTCTGATGGAATATGTACTCATCCAGAGTGAATGAGACGAAGTTTTCATTCCTACTACCATTCAATTCGCGGTACTGATTGGTTGTGTAGCAGTCGCTGAAAACATTCATTCAACCAGTCACCATTTCACTCGCCACCGCAAAAATCTATCGAACACTGACAGTCAAATATCAAGAGGTGTTAACCGACAAGAATATGGAAAGTGGGCTGGCGAGTCACGATTTCGTCACAACAATCGAGATGAAACAGTACGCGTGTATAGCCTCAAAGACGAGTGATTCAACGGTGGCACGGAAATTCCTGAGATCCTAGTTGATGGTGAATCATGAACTATCATCATCTGGTCAACTTGGATGAGTGAATTGGTGAGTCAGGATCATGCAGTCAATGGGCTGATTTACATAAACCTGCTGCAAAAACAATTACTGCAGATGTTGTTCGGTCACAATGACCGAATATTTCACGGTAATGGCGTTCAGATCCACAGACGACACGCTGAACAGGAGTATAAGTCATCTCACAACAGAAATACAGCCACATATTGGGGCTTATCTGTCCCACTGTGTACCATACTCAAGCTGTGCTAGACGATCAGGTTGAACAGTGACAGACACGGTGGTCTCGTAGGAAAATTTACCGATCAGTCGAACAAAGAAAGTTACTCAGTCAAGGTCAATTGGACGATCGATATCGAGAAGTAAATGCAGGTGAATCGAAATGGAACCGGTTGGGAGCACGGCCGCACCACCCTTCATATCACGTCCGACCCGGCTAACCGATGCGATCATCTAACTCTGACAATTTGTTTTGCTCATGAGCGTACACATGCGTGTATGGTCTGTCTCGGCTAAACGTCAGAAACCACCCTAGCCATCCTTAATCCAACAGTGTAAAAGGTAATGTGGATAGGCAAATCGGGACAGCATAGAAAGCGAACAGGTCAGAGTTCACAGCCGCTATCACTGCGACGATAATGACAACTCCACAAACAATGGTTTTTCATCAGACAACATGAGTCTGAACATTAGGATAGCATTTGCTTCAGTACAGCGCAGTGTCCTGTTGTGTGATGGTGATTTCAGAACGGGAAAGACGGTTGCCTGATCACACTGCGATACAGATCAAATAGTGTTTATATTTGACGGCAGTTTTCACAGCCAGACATATTTTACCCAACCCACTCAATTAAAAAACAATTAGCTTGAGTTTTTCACCAGGCATAATTCCTCAGAGTTGAAAATTCTTTTCCGGATCGGGGGCTGTGTCACAGTTCATTTATGAGGGAGGTGTTCTCGAAGGAAGTTAGTTTCAACAACTGACATCAACGTTTTATGACTCAGGAGTTAATATGGTTATCCTGTTGCTACAAGGCTGTAACGTTCAGTCAGATACCGATCCCACCGGCCCTTTCATATTCGCCTGACATGTCAGGCTCTAAGAAACTAATTGCAAGCGTCACGTGAATAGTAAAACATAGTAGCATAGTAAAAGCAACATGCTTTCATTACTTAGTCATTACTACGTGTTCATGTGACTAGATATTACAAGAGATTATTGTTATTAGTAAAAGTTGGAAGACGGTCTACTGCTCAGTTTATCTGATTGGCTCACAATGACACAAACCCTGTTCTGCTCATTCCGGTCGATATCCTACAATCGATTCCTCTCAGTCAAGTTGAAAGCATGAACTTTATTGTAACTGTTGCGCAACGTGGGACTCCTACAGTACTAACTTCCAACTTGAGCACTGTTCGTCATCTGTTGCAAGGAACTATATAAACGGAGAAATGATCAACGTATTCGACCCATAGCCAGTTGAGCTAGTCAAAGATACACAGTCCTGGTGTATCGCAGACAGTGGTGTATCACTTGTAGCAATTAAAAACGCACACTGCTTACCAGTACTCTGTAATTTTTTACAATACAATTTGAACAACACTCGTAGCTGTCACATCCCCATAAATTTTCCAGTCAACCTTTTTCGATAAGAAGCACTAGACTCGAGTTTCGCCCTTGCTAAAGTTCGTCAATAGTACATACCCTTGCCACTGCTGGGACTAGAACTCCGGCCACACTTTCTTGAGGTAATCGTGTTGACCACTGATTTCACATTAGGTACGACCGAATGATCATAGCTGAACGCCTCATCCTTTTCGGTTGTGTGTGATGCTGAGTTACTGTAAAAGTGGTCATCATAAAAGCCAGTTGCATAAAAAAAATTATAATTTCTCATATCAGTTTTTTGTTCAAGCAAACGTAAACATTCTAAGTAATTTAGTCAACGGCAATTAATCAAACGTAGTTACTGTGTTTGACTTACTGCAATCCAATCGTCCAAAGACTTGCCGTAAGCCTTCATGAATTCTGTCTTTATATCGCCCATGTCAATCTCAGCACGGGAAACGACAACGCGAATCAATTGTTTGTCGTTGGTACCTGCGCCCTCCATAGATTCTTTCAGTTGTTTGGCAAAATACTTCGGTTTGCTCCGAATACAGCGAGCTGTGAACAAAGCGTATGAGTGGTTGGTTACATAACCGGTCCAGTAAGCATCAGAATGCATTTGGTAATTAACTAAAACATCTTGAAACTTACTGATTGCCAAGAAAGATCGAAGCAGATCACCATGCATCTCCGATTTGAGCGAATCCTCGATGTCTTTCTTGGCCACATGAGGATAGGCCTCCAGCACCGCACGAACATGCGCTTCTGGTTTTGAGACCAAGATACGATTGAAACTGGAACAAAACAAGTGAATTGATTTTTAAGGCGAACGAAATTCTTTTCAGTATTTTTCGAAATCCAACTTTGTGTTTGAGTTGATGTTGTACGGAGAAACTGAGAAGTTACAAAATTTTCTTGAAGTTCAGTTATTTATTTATTTGTAAGCGCAGCAAATGTGGCGTTGACCTAGTGAATTATGGTTTTCGTTTGTTACACAAGAGATACCAGTTCAAGTCTCATTCAAGCTATCTTTTCACCTACTGAATCCTATACAAG
>JTDE01002622.1:58575-80707 GCA_014338405.1 Paragonimus skrjabini miyazakii
GTGTTTGTTTACAAATGGGTATAGTTCAGCGTCGACATTTTGACATAGTTTGGTTTCTCCAATCACGTGGAATAGGTATACATTGGTTGTTTATGTTTTACATTTGGAGAACTTACACATTAGATGGAATTGGCATAATCGGCCGATCATTTGCTTCACTTTTGACCGTCTATCAATTTCACATCCAATCGAGTGCATCCTAGCCGTATCTGCATCCCAGCACAATGGTACAGCTTGCTAACTCATGATTCACCTTGGTCAGTGCGTATAGAGTCCGGTTTTGCACATCGCTCACATGCATTTACGCCAACCGTATGTGTAGCATGCGTTTCTACACCTGTCCGGCCTTTTGTTAATTATGGATATAACATCCGCCACTTTAAACATACAACACGTATGAGTAATATTTCGGCTAGATTACTTTAAACATGATTTCATTTGCTCATTCATTAGTAACAATTATGCACGCTCCAACGTCATATGGTAATGACAACCATTGCAGTGTAAACGAGCCCCAAGAATGATTCAACCTTGATTGAATCTCGAATCTAAATGAACATGATTACTGCACAAGAGGCATTAGCTGCCGAAAAAGGTACTCATAACACACCGCATTCGCATCCGATTCAAGTGTGAACTGTGCAACCCTAGGAATCCGTTTTCTTCACAAAGAAATCGATCTATACTTGATCAGATGCATACGGTATTAGTATCCCACAGATAGAGGGGACCTCTGGTCTTCTAAATCAGAACAAACTTAAACTTTACACCACTGTCGTCGTAAGGCCCACCAAGTACTCGTGAAACCAGTCGTGCGGTGTGGACTCAATAGCAAAAACAAGTCCGGCTAAGATTCACCAAGCACGAAAAATACGTGAAAACTGGTACTGGCTTTGTCACACAGTCAAACAGAGAAGAGATTTTCTCGAGGTAAGCGTAGTCTGGATCGATGCGGTCGAAGACAGACAGCTAAATGTGGATCAATAATCTGTGCACCATCAAATGGACAGGCTTTCACAAGACGGCATGTTTTGTTAAAAAAACCAGTCGCATGATGGCTTCGCTTACAGTTAGCAACGTGTAAAACTGTGTATGGTATCCTGTATATACTCAAAATGATAGGTGAGTAGAACACAAACGAGTGCGCGTAGAAAATATCTAGAACTGATCTCCGAATGCAAATAAACTTGTTTACATGACCCACTCTATATACGTTCTAGAGGTGAATTCGATTACAAGGAATTTGTTGCACAGTTTCATCATCATCAGCGGTAGCAATAAATCAATGGTTGGTACTGACACGTAACTGCTATATAGCCATCAGAAGACAACAAATTAACGAGTGAAAGGACAGTAGATGTTTGAATTTAGTTTGCCATTAGCAGGATGCTTGAAAACAAACACCGAGTTATAGTCGAACCGAAGACGGACTAGATCAGTATTGGTTAAGCTAGTGATGACTGCCTTCAATGTTCTGATCCAAGTCATTATTTGTTCACGTCTCACACTGCGCTAATCGGCTGAAGCATCGACAAAGTGCCATCAGTGTCTCAGACGACTAGGTGATACTCCCAATAAGTGTCTCATCAAAATCAACGAAAATCAACGAATGACTGCATTTTGCAATAGTGGAGTAACGCCTCACTAAACGTCAGAGATGCCTCTGGGTCACTACAAGCGTCTGGATATGTCGATTTCATATGATACACTACATCATCCAGCTGTTAAACTGAGGTACACGAATATCAACAGCCACTACTTTGCTGTGCTACAGGAGCGCATTCTTCAATGGAGTAAAAGATTACAACTCCTTGCTTGTGCAACCGATTAGTTTACAGTGGCACGTGATCAGCTGGATATGACCGTTTCAGACCTCAAAGTGTGCTCTCATCACGTGCGCGTGATGTCTAAAACTGGTTTAATCTCTTGCACTTCAAATTGGTAAACATCGATTGTCTGCCAATTCGTGACAAGTTAGCAAATGCTCGTTTGCGGCGCAATGCATTGGCTACTTGTTCGGCTGTTCCATCCATCGGTGTTCTCTTCATAGGACGACTTCCAGTTGAAGACTGAAAGTCACCTAATAATTACTACTGGGTATCGGTATACCTCTTTTGTATTTCATCTAGATTGTGGATTGCTGAGCATAGTGATTTCGTTGGTAGCTTGAGTTGATGGTTGAAGTTTTTGGTTATCCCCCGAGCTTGGCAGTTACGTTGCAAACGTTTCATCACCTCCACGCTCAATCTTCCAGGCACTGGTGGTGTCAAATCGTTTGGTGACGAAACGTTTGTAACCTGAATTACGTAAATTGTAAGTTATCTTTTCATCAGAGCAGAAAGGAGACATTGCGATATGTTAACATTCTGTTTATTCTCATCAGTCGCAAACGTAAAACATGCCAGTTGTATACAACGTACAGATAAGGACAAACACCGACTGGACAAGCCAACAAACACACCAAACAGGACAGAGTTAAAGTTTCTGATGCATTATCGGTGATTTTCCGGAGCAACTGAAAACGCATACTCCAGTTCGCTGAGACTTTGTCTATCAGACATCAAAACCGTTCAAAAACAATTTGTGTTGACGTTGCGGCTGTCCAGGTAATCGACATGCTCGCGATTTTGGTTTCCAGTTATGTGTCGGTTTGTCTAATCCCTTAAGCCATGATTTACCTCTTACAGAATTAAGACTCGTTCAAAATTAGTTACATGTCCACTTGTCATCAGAGTGTACGAAATTTTACTCCAGAGAACATCACATGATTTGCGTCCTCTCATTGTTTTATTTAAAATCATTAAAAGGACGAACGGATTCAAAGAGAGTAATTATAATTCACTAGTAATGCATTGATTTGGCCCACGCTCAAATTTACTGGCAAGTCAATACGCCGTGTCCGCTTTAAGTTCATGAGTGAGGTTGGTGTGAACAGGTGAGCGGAGGTGAATTCTGTTCGACTCTACCACTGACAGTGTCATCGGGACAACAAGATGTACGGCGTTGGACAAAAAACCTGACCGGCGGCATCTGCCATCGGTTTCTTAACTCGGTCCTGACAGCACAAAGCATTGTTCTGATTAACAATTTGCACTGACTGAATACAACGTCATTCAGGGTGAAGGCGGCAAGTTATTACAGTGAATGTCGCTTACGGCTCGGTATCTGGACCTTGTATGATCTTTGATGAACATCGCACATTTGGCCCATCACTAGATCGCCAGACTCAGCTTAAGTCCATCAAACTCGATATACAAACCATCAAGGACCAAAATTTGATGGAATGTTTGCATGTGGTTGGCGGACTTATGAATCCTGATTGCGCTACAAGAGACTGGACCTTGACGCTGTGTGACGGCTTGCGCATCTCGATGACCTATTGGGCTAAACTGGACTGTGTGGCCACCACACCGATAGAGTCACTCATGCTAGGCAGGCCAATAGGTAGAGGTCTGACAAACCCGTCTCCTGGTCCTCCAGGTTGGGGGTTGGAAGAACGTTGGCATCTTCTTTCGGAAAACGTACCAGTTCTGGTGCACTGCCACCCACCCGCTGCCTTGCGGTATAGGCTTTTGAGCCAAAGGCTTTGGTTGAGAACCCTAATCGTTCCCCTGTCTAGGTCTGGGCGCCCTGGCAGTATCTCAGCCCACACACAATCATGAATAGTCACAACACCAGTAATTCCATACTGCATCGACCGTCTCACAGTATAAACCGGGTCGCCCTATCTGCTGCATACAGCAGGGTGGATAGGCGAAAACATGCTACTGCTGACCCCTCCCCCACTGTCCTATCAAATTTAGTTCTCAGGCCCCTCCCAACCTCCATTTCTGATAGTTACTCCACAGGTCCCACAACAGATTTAGCTAACCGTGGTAACATTGAGCCGGTAAGTTCCGTCTCTTGTCATTCAGCTTCATGCCTCCCTCGTCCTTTGCTTAGACCTAGAATGCGAATTAATATAGGTACCTTCAACGTTCGCATTCTAAAACAGATAGGTCAACAGGCCGCTCTTGCACGAACGTTAGACTCGTTGCATGTCGATGTCTGCTGTATCTCGGAAACTAGAATCCAGGACAGTAGTCAGAGTATGGGACTAACAGCACCCGCATTGTCTACCCGATACTAGTTATACACTTCGGGTGACTCCACAGCCGCTGTTACAGGTCAGGCTGGAGTAGGTATAGTCCTTAGCTCGACGGCCGCAGCCGCATCGATAGATTGGATTCCTGTTAACAGTAGATTTTGTGCTGTCCGCTTGGCAGGTTCAGTTAAGACCAACTCTGGACGCAAGACTTTCGGAAATTTATTCATTGTGTCTGCTTACGCTCCTACTGACGGTAGTGACGGCGGTGTCAAAAGACGCATATTACTCGAAGCTGGCCGCTCTCCTTCGGTCGACACATGGCTCTGATATAGTCGTTCTGGCCGGAGATATGAATGCTCAGGTCGGCCGCCTTGGTGAGTTTGGGATAGCGTCACATCGGTCAGATAATGGTGGCTGATTTTTGCAGCTGTGCGCTGAGTATAAGGTATTTTTAGCCAGCACTAGTTTTAGGCATCGTTCACGTCATTGCTATACTTGGCACCCGCCTTCTCCGAACACATTGGACAGCTGTACGTTGTGATTCACTTTGGTGACACGTCCACTACAGTGCATACACACGGTTCCTGAAGTTGAGATCTGCCCTTTGGTTCCCGAATATGCGCACTATATTATTCACAACTGAAGGTGCATGCCATACAACAGTTACATCGAGGTTGGCAATAACGTCTCAAACTTTGTGCAGTCTGTGGTTGGAGCTCAGGAACCACCTAATCAAACAGCGATCTGTTTGGTATTACGACCTCTATGAAGGGTAGATTCAGTCTGTAAAAACTATAGAAATTGGTTTAATTGAGAGGTTTGACTGACAGTGTTGACGCGTATAAATCTTCAGCGTCGGTGTCATCAATGACGTTCTGATCCATGTTTGGAGATGAACGGTTAACGAAAAACGATACACAATGAGTGCTGAGAGAAAAGTTAATCGAACAGATTCCAGATTGAATTTGTGGCGCAAGTGTGAGTCGGAGAACTGGTCCAAAACCGGGTCGCGTCACCAAGTTGTAGTGGAATCCTTATCCGTGTTAGATTGAGTACCCGCTAACAAATAACGATATTTCAACGAGTCAACAAGAAAGGGTTCAATCGATACGTCGAGTTTTTATTGTCGGAAATAGCGTACAGGCCTAAGTTAATAGCGCCTGTCAGGACTTCGTCATGCGGTGTCGTGCCTACGTCTGCTTTAGTTGTCCTTTCCTGTTCTCCTTATTCGGTTCTGAACACGTTATGCGTGTCTGTGCCTCGATCGTGCAGTCACATTTAGGTGAAGTATTCTAACGGGCTGACCACATAAATGTGATCACCCGATGGGGTGAGACAATGGCAATGTGCAGGGAAAATGCTAGTTATTTGTAGCACATGGGAGAAGAAAGTCGCATTCCGCAGTCTACTTCTGATTGACTCATACCAACAGGAAGTCGATTATCTGGGTTGTACGGACTACCAAATGGGCATAGTGAAAGGCAACATTGAAAGCAAACATACTGTGCGGTAGCCCAATAGGCAACAGAGGTAGCAGAACATGTACACCGCCGTATCTCCTTCTTAACACTCATCCGTTTGCAGAAGATTTGAAGGGTACCAACACTACAGAAAAAAAAACGCGTGTGTGCGATAGACGTATCGTCACTTTTTGCACATGTGCCACTATTAAAGACTGACAAGTCCAAGGTGGTCGTTCCCACACCCACCGCCCCATTGAATGAGTATCTTCTACATAACACGTTAAATGTGCAGTTCAAAATCAGCAGAAATCGATTGGGTTGCCAAGACATTAACTCTAGGTCCGCTGTTAGCCATAAAAAGCATATATTTCTACCGATAGTGAGCTGATGGCGTTTTTGTCGTGTTAAATGAAGGTACTGAGATCTCACTTTTGGCACGCCATTTCCGCAGTGGTCCCTCCACAATTTGCTTCGTATCGGAAACAGAATCGAGTAGTATTGCTGTTGGACCATAATGTTTTCAGTCTACAAATCACTGCATGAAATGACCTATCGTGAAAGAAATGTGATTGGCGCATTTTCCTACAGTTTGCTATGAATGTCTCAGGAATCCTGCACACAACTGAATGGGTCTGTGTTTAACCGCCCGTTTCAGTCGGGCTTACTATCGGAATGTAAAAGTATAATAACAGCTCTCCGGTTAATAGTTTCCGTCAGCCACCGTACTTAACTGCACCACAGATTAGGGATGGGGGGCTCTGTTGTCCCCACTCATTAACAAAAAACTTCGGCAATTTTCAACCTTGAATTGTTTGGTCGATCCGGGATTCACGTCGTCAACTCAATGATAGGTAATCTATTAATCAATAAGAACCTAGTCGGCTTAACTAATAGGTTGAGCACACTTCATTTTTTCTCAACCGAGGTGTATCAAGAAAGAACAGAGCCACCATGCATGACTCATGTGAACAAATCACGTGACCATGCCCGGCTGACTACCTGGTCTGCGGCACAATAGCAGAATCTGACTACGTTCTTAGTTTCTGAGATATATTTGTCTTCAAGGTTGTGCAGCCGAGACGGTATATTTGACTGCCACCAAAATTGGCAATTTATTGTGATCGTTGCACCAAGATTACTGAAAAAACGACATAAAAACTTTAAACGTCAACCGACGTAGGCTCACGGCTCAAATGGGATCTCTGCTTCATGATGGTATAGTGAGGACGAGGGATCATACTATATTACTCACACTACTACTGTTCAATAATCAGGCAGGAGCATGGATTTGGACATTGAAGTAACCGTGGGGAAAATACAGGAAAAAACATTGGAGTGCAGCCTGACATAAAATGATTTGCCGTACGGGCAGGGAATTGGCGACCGCTGTAACCGTGACGTTCTGAGACCAATGT
Source organism: Paragonimus skrjabini miyazakii (assembly GCA_014338405.1). NCBI lineage: Eukaryota > Metazoa > Platyhelminthes > Trematoda > Plagiorchiida > Troglotrematidae > Paragonimus > Paragonimus skrjabini miyazakii. The sequence continues at coordinate 65,541 of JTDE01002622.1, forward strand.
TGTGAGCAAACGAGTGGGTTTGTTCGTTGTCGTGTTGAGCCGTATAACCTATGTATTGGTTCCCCGAACAAACAGGCCCAGCGCCATTCACGTTCCTGGTTCATGTCAATGGAATTCGGTCGATTCTTCTCCCACTCGTGTTATGCACGTGCTCGTGTGTGTTCATTCAGGCTTCTGTGTCTGACGTTCGACTCATTAAGATCACTCTCCTTTCAATGTTTTTCAGTCCCCTAGTCAGTTTAGGTGTTGTAAAACCAGTGTTAGCCGGCTGAACACAAAGGCTTCACCCACACATCTCCTGGTATTACTCCCTCAGGTTTACACTGGATAAGTGGTTTGTGAGTGGAACCACAAGTGGCTCAGCACAAGCCACTTGTGATGATGGTTAAGCGCAGGCATCTTTTGTTTTCGGTCAATGTTACAGGCTAATCCGAAACGGATGCCGCCAACCATAGGTGTTGTGGTGACTCACTTCGCATAAACCTACGATCTACGAACCAAACACAATGAAGATATTCAGGAACTGTACATCTGTAAGAGTAACAGGTCAACAAAATGCCCGCTGAAGCGGCTTCCAATGCCTAAGCAACTGGATAAAAAACACAAACGGTAACCTACACAGATTCATCCGTCCCGAGCTGTTTTTCTCCAGCATCAAACAAAGCCTTCGCGTCAGCTTGCACAGCATTGACATCAACATTCGTGTTTTCTTCACGTTTTGCTTGTACCAGACTGACAAGGACGTTCTTGAAGTGGCCGTGTGTTTCACTATCTAAGTCATTCTCCAAATCACGTCCATGGAACACTGAGTATATGGGAAGTAAAGCGATACATGCACACCGAATGAAACGACGGCAAGATGACCAAGCCATGGATATGAAATACACCAGTCCCTAAAAACAAAAAGGACTGCTCCAAAAATGATACATACCCACGTTCACTTATGATGATATTGTACGAGCAAGCATCCACCCAGGAGTTGTGAATGTGAATACATACGTAAACGAACAAATAATTCCACAAACCCCAAAGGTGGGAATAATGTGGGCTAAAATGTTACAGTTGTGATAATGAAGGGAGACAAAATCATTTGATCACAGATCTTGCATTCAGATAAAACTTTCAGCCAGCCCTTTTCAAAAGTACAACCAGACTCAAGGTTTACCCTTGTTAGAGCCTGTTAAAATGCATATCCTAGTCGTGTCACGATCTGAATATCGACCCACGTTCCCATGAAGCGATCGAATTGGACAATGAAAAGTCTACGCAGCTAGTTAACGTAGGAAGTGTTCAAAATACGTCAGTGAGACCCCCAACTATTCATAAGTGATCAAGATCGCGTGTGTTGTACGATTATGAGACCTGACCTATTCGAATGCCAGATGGGTCTCCGAATATCCGTCTTTGGTAGTCGTTGCCTGCGTACTTCTGACAGGTGACGAGTCGTCAAGGTTACTGGTCTGAACATTAAACTACCTGATCTTATGTCATCAAGTATGTTGGCCTGAACACATTCTGTGTCTGCTGCTCACATGTTCGTATCGTAGGATCATGTTCGTAATCCACCTATTCCAGACAGCGACCAAATAACTTGGCATCACAATAACCAACAAATGAAGTCTACGTTCGTTTCCAGCGGATCAGCGAACAACGGTGCGTAAAAGGATATATGACAATGTAAATGATCAGGCCGGCAGATATGACCCTTAGATGATATGAATGGCGTCTGTGTTAGAAATTGCCAATCCCCTGCGATTACTGTCAACTGTTTGTACGTGTTAACGTATTCGTCCCGCTAAGTCCAAACTTGAACACACATGGATATAGGTGGAATTGTTCAGTGTTCAGATAAAACTACCATAATGACACGAACAGATAGTCAAATTGGCAGAATGGGGTTCCAATCACTTCGGTTGGTTCCGACGTCTCGGCAACCTCCGGTCTGAATGTGGTGCATAGTGTCATTCAGTAAGTCAACAAATGTCCAACGAATCATAAACTCAAACTGCAGGAAAGAACAGATCAGCAGGGGTAACAAGTCTAACACCTTCAAACTTAACACGATCTCTGACCATTTATATTGTTAACTCAAATGACTGTCATCCATTGAACAGCCAGAAACGCTTCATTTCTGAATCCTCGAGTTGGCTGGAAGAGTTAGTCGAAAAACCACACAATAGATTGGCACCATAACACACAGTAAATGACGTCGAGGTTTGCTCCGTCCACTAGACATTCTCCCCATCTGGAGGTCCGATGAACGAATTCACCTAGCAGGGTGCACAAAGCTCATGACCGTCTTTACCTGACTTGAAATGAACATCGGTGGTCAGAGACGTATGAGTGCAGAAGGCAGATATACATTGCGAACTGTTAACATTTCGTTCACACTCTATTTGTCTGTCGTATACAACCTACATGTTTTACATTTGCGACTGATGAGAGTAAACGGAATGTTAACCTATAGCAATATATGGATTCTATCTGCACTGCTGATGTTGCTAGAGGGAACCCGATGTTTCAATTCAGAGACGTAGTTGGTTACCGTGCGGAGCGTTGTGTCGAAAGTTCATGAGATCTTAAATACACCATCTGAATTGCTCTAGTTAACAACATCATGACGCGACACTCTATTTCTATTCCTCTGTTCCGTTCGACTTACATATACGTACATTTATATATAAAAGAGGCACACATTGAGCAGTGAACGATTTGTCGGAACGTTTCAAATCCAAACTAAGATCCGTTATCAAACAAATAAGTGTGTCAGAATGAGATTGTACTGCAGCTCACCATGTTCGTATTTAACAAGTGGAAAACCACATGGAGCGGTAAACGTGTCAATGCAAGGCAGGATCAATGGTCTATGAATCAACCTCCCCCAAGATGTTTTTAGCAAACATCGAGTTGGATGCACCGTGCACCTCACTGGTGACACGAAAACGACAACGATGTGTGACAGCTAACCGATCCTGGTGCAGATTTGCAACAACAGGATAAATGTCCATCACTCGATGTTTGTCTTTTACATTTAGCAACAAACATATATATACCCTTTCTGTTTTTGTGGAACAATCACATGGGATGTAGACTTGTGTAGCCTACTAACAAATCTCCATACGTTTTGTGGCTACGGGATATTTGATCGGGTGAGTTTCTGGTGCTAATGTCCCAGGTCTCCATTAACGATATCACTGTTGTTTGAACATCTCACGCAATTCGAAAATACATGAAATATCACACTTTACAAACACACCATCGTTGTGAGTCACATCAATCACGCGCACTTACGTCTGCTATAAGTCTCTTTGATCTTCCGTATTTGGGCATTGCTGCGAGAACAAAGAATTTCAATCAGTGTCTCCTCATTGGTGCCGGCACCTTCCATGGCTGCTCGCAGTTCCCTCGCGTCTAATTCGTCCAATGTACAACACATAGCCAAGACCACATCCTCAAAATGCCCAGTCAACTCAGATTTGAGATCTGCGATCAAATCCTTCCCATACATAGCTTTATATTTTTGTACCAACTGAGCACGTTGATCAGCTGTTCGATGCCCTAGTACATCAATGATGGCTTTCTCGTCCGTGCCCAATCCTTTCATGGCCTTGCGCAATTTCTCACAGTCTTCATCCGGTTTGAAATAAGGGTATGGCTTCAGCGTCGGGTTGCACTGAAACAACAACATCATTTGGAACAGTATTAAGCATAACGAATTCCATTAGCGCCAGACTGACACTCGTTTATTTTTTGAAATGTATGCGGTTTTACGAAAATCTCTTTCACAGAAAGTGAAATTCCTCTGTAAGTGATATTCGGCTACCCAAAACGGATGAATTCAAGTATCATCTTTCTGGTAATTTATTGAACTATTGACACTTATTGATACAGGAACGCCAAGTGATCGATTTTATCGCTGCTTTGATCCATTGTTCACGTTTGGATTATCTCAAACACGTGACCATTAGCACATCGATCAGAAAAAGTTTCTACTATGCGTTTGCTACACTTAGAATTTGAGCTATAGAGAAAACATTCCCCTACAATAGTAACAAAATGTTCAGGTTTAGGGTTTTCTGACGTTAGAAAAATTTGAAAAAGAGTTTAGTTATTCAGATGTTTGCCGACCTAAACACTTAGTTTAAAAACGTTTCATCATCAAACAAATTGACATTGTCAATGCGTAAGTTTTTATGCCCACAGGTTTGAGCTCAAACACTTACGCACTGATGATGTCACCTCGTTTGGTACTAAAATAACCGAACTCGGCAAACATTCGAACACCATCCAGTCAATTGAGCTAAGAACCACTATTCCCATCAATCGGAAAGAAAAAGAACCGTTTATGACCACGGTAACGCCCTGATAACGACTGAGCTGTGATTTTTGTGTTCTCGTTTATTTGTTACCTAATAACTTTTCGTGATGTAACCGTATGTAATAAACAACTGCAGAGATTCAGTAAAGTGTGTTCAAACACAAATCGTGTAACGTTAGCTTTCTGTGCTCTTGTTCCAACTTCACACTAGGAAATGGTTATTTCGGGAGATAACATAGTTATATAACGAAATATGAACTCGTGCATAAAAAGTTCCCAAGTGTGGTTTTTACTCACTACTCCAAGATCGGTTTATGGGCAGATAGAAGGCGGGAGAAAAACTTTTTAAACTGCAGTTACTTCGGGGTCCATACGAAATGTTGTGTGACCATTTGAGTATGAAGCAAAACACGGTATTTTTCATAAAGGAAAGGATTTTAAAATTGTACAAACAAACCTCACAATCTTGATAAACCACAGTCCTTGCAACATGCACTTCTGTGCCACACACCTAAGGGATTACAAAATTAATTCCTCACGAACGCTGACTGCCGGTTGAACACCAATCCACATAAGTTGCGATAAACGAGTGGTAAAACAAGCAAACCATATTGTGGTTTATTTTCAACAGTACTCACATCCGTAATGTGAGTTCGAGTGGTTGATATTGTGAAACGCGCACTTTGTTCAGAGCCCGTAGTTAACAGGATCTCCACACGGATAACATAACACGCTAATGATTCAACGTCACTGGGTTTTTTACATTTTCACTCTTCCTACCCGATATATCAACTAATATTATACTAATATAGTTTGAAAATTTAGCTGTCAGTCAATGTATCTCCTTCACTTCGTTCATGAAGACAATTATGATCATTCTCTAAATTAACTGCAAACCCTGTGTTTCTGTGAGATGCATCAGGACATTCTAGACGGCTAAATAAGGCAGATCTATCAATACTGTCATGGTCCGTCGTAGGCAATCACATGATGCACTGTACATCCTGAACATTCTGTCGACAGTACCAACATTACAAGTGTTGTTTTTGCCATCAAATGACACCACACCCAGTTTCTGCTTGTGTGTGTCTACAATGTACTGGCTTCGGTGCATAGTCTAATCTCTTATATGTTTTTGGCATGGTACAGCAAAACTGATCTTTCAGCGAACGAAATGCGTCGGGAAACAATTCAATTTCAGACTCGCAAGTACTCAGGTGGTTCGTTGGATGACACTCTGACTAAAGCCCTAGGGCAAACTTCTAGTTGCTGTGAACAAGTCACGAGTTCACAGTGCCCATAATAGTAATTGACAGTACACAGTACTGAATAAGTAACGAGAGGCCACAGTTCATACAACACACAACCCTTACTCTACCGCTTACACTCGTTTTCAATCGCCGCTTCAGCTGCTCATGCGAACGTGTTAATCAGGAAACACTAAACACATTGCAGATCACCTGGCGGTTGTTGACACTCTACTTCGAGGTCAGTTTCTCGTGGCCCGCGTCACACTTGGATCAAACTCTCAGACTGTCACATTAGTACGGAGGAAGGCAAGAGAACTGCTAGCATATGACCAAGACGATCAATTGTGAAAAATCTGGACTTCGACTGGATCCAAGCCAGTGATGGAAACAGCAGACCCAGACCATCACATGTCGGGAACTAAGAAATATTACAATTGGACCCAATTGCCTACCTGATCCATGGAATCGAAACTCTATGCTAGTCAAGTGTCGTCGCAATCTTCGTCAGAATGCTCAGAGTAGTATTGGAAGCGAGGGATTTAATTGCATTGTCCTATGTCGACGGTTATGCTGTATCAACCAAATTTGAATAAACTGGTATGATTCACTAAATGTGTTGTTCATAAAAGTGCAGCTTCCGTGTCAAAGTGTAATGATTTTCAATTCAGCTTCAACTCTTTCTTGTATGCTACATGCCAACGAATTGCTTCAGTTCGGTAGTCCATACCAGCCCACAACGTTACAGACGCACCAAAAACTGAAGCACATATTGACTATGCTAAACCTGAAGTAAATAGGCAACAATGCGATCAGCCATTTGGGAAGTGAGTCAGACTATGGGTGCACGACATCGTGGTGATGCCAGTGTGGTTGAACATCGAGGGTAATCTCGACGATCGATCACCCAAATGAACGTCTCCTGTTTGGCTTTTGAACAGGGGGGGACATTTTTAACTGCATATATAGATCGCTGTTCCGTACTGGACAAGGTGCGCGTGACCGTGTCAAGTCCTTTCGTTTGTACTACCGTAGCAAAAGGAGTCGTTCGGGTGGGGGGCACCCAGCTTGCTTATGCCACCCTTGTTATTAACAGCACCAATTTTTTCTATGAGACATAGTATCGGCGGCTAATAACCTAAGGCACAGGGTAGAAATTTTCAGTTTATGAGCATGTGTGACTCACTCACATAGTGGGATTACTACGAAGTTGCACATGTACAAAATGACCTAACTCTATTGAATCGGTCCGTAGTATTGACATGTCGCTGATCTGATCTGTCGTATAAGAAGTGATTATTTCCGAGTTAAACTTGAGCGTATAAAAGGTCCAAGTGGTTGTTCAAGATCTAACGTAGGTGCACAAACGACAGGAAGTATTGTGATACGATTCCAGTCAAGGCTGATATTTTCCACACAATAATTCACTTAAACAGGACTAAATCCGTCAAACCGTTTAACACTACTCATGTTTTATAAGCACGGTTAGAACATCGTACTTGTGATTTCACACACAAAAATATGTAGCAAGTTTGGTCAAACCGGTGCCGAGCCAAGCAGGATGGTGTTCCTTGATTCGTTAGGACAAACGCCTAGTCGTCCGAACTATATATTCGACTGTACAACAGCGGGAGGAGGAATTCACAAGCATGGGTTGATCGAGGACAGGCACTTCGTCTTTCAGGTTCAAAGTAATTAGGGGCGAATTAGCAACCCGACTCCGCAAGTCACGTAATCCGGTTGCCACAGCGGAAAACAAAGCCACCTTCAGCCATCTACCGTTCAAGTGTTATCGCGACGGAAACAATGAACCGTGGACGATATCGGAACTTCAGACGCACCTTCCCGACGGCAACATTACGGAGTTGAGTCACTGCTTCGTCCTAATTACTTTGAACCTGAAAAACAGTGCCTGTCCTAGGTCAACCCATCCTTATTTATTTCTTCTCGTGCTGTTGTACGGCGGAATACGTAGATCGGACGACTAGACGTTCGTCCAAACAAATCAAAGAGAGTAAACAAAATGTTAACATCTCGCGACGTATGTCTTTTATCGGTACTGGTGAACTGGATCAAGGGAACTCGGTGTTTTAAATCAAAGAACACCATCCTGCTTGGCTGGAAATCGGTTTGACGAAATCGCATTTATTTTGTCAGCTAACGAGCACACACGGTATGCTCGGTACCGGACGCACCAGGTAAATCAAGTGATTTGAACAATGACTTGAAGAAACTCGACACGCTGTGCGAAAGTTCATATTGGCAATAATATGACAAACAACTGTTGTTGGTAGTTGTTTAGAAGGTCAGCACAATCACAAAAGTTACAGGAGACAATAAGAGAAATTCAGGTACTGATTACTTATGGGCGTCAAGGAGAATACGTGCAGTAACTAAGATGCGAGTCACAACAGGGTTTCGCACAGGTAGTACGTCACCGAATTTCGACCGGTGACGTGGACCTGTGTGACGAAAGTAAATCGGTAACCTGTATGCGTGCGGAACTCAGATCGTTTTCTATTGCCTGAATCCTGAGTGGCTGAATGTTTTGACTTTGAAATCTTTGGCCAGTCGCCTTCTTAAGTTCAGTTGTTGTGTCACATAAATGTACGTTTCATATCCACTGCGAATACGCTGTGATTGAAGAATTATTACAAACGATTTTGTCACACCGTATCTTTTACGACACGAAGGGAGATTTCCAATAGAACACAAATACTGAGTTATTTACAAAATAGAATAGTAACTTACAGTTTTCGTTTGTGCTTGTGGAGTTGGGCCAGCTGTCATAGAAGGTTGCACAAACTGCTGACCGTAAGCCGAACCCGGACCAACACCCGATTGTCCCGGTGCGTATCCCATTTGTTGTCCACCTGGTGCTCCAGGAACCCCGTAGCCTGGTTGGGTCATTCCACCTTGTGGACCTCCAGCATAATTGTACTGTTGCCCCGGATAACCTGGTTGCATTCCGGGATAACCCGGTTGCGCCCCTGGATAGCCGGGTTGCATTCCGGGATAAGGGCCTTGTTGGACTGCGGGATATCCAGGAGCCCCACCCGGATAGCCGGGATATTGTCCTTGAGGTGGCTGCCCTCCTAAGTTCCATGCACCCATGTCATCGGACGGTGGGTACATTTGGAAAGCTTGAGCGAAACGGTTCGATCGACCGTTTACACGAAAGCGAAGTAATCTCTGCGCGGCGTATTCTATTGTACGGACAGGCCAAAATGACCTACACGATCGGCAAGTGGTGATTGGTTGAGTGTTAATTGATCGAGACAAAAAAAAGCTAACCAATCAGGACAACATTGGCGGCTAAGGTAGAGTTTCTGACATGGCAGATGACGGCCGGATGGCAAATGCAGTCGTAAGGACAGCGTTCCGTTCGAACGTCGTTTCAGGTCGTGCCTCAACGGAATTGTGCAAAACAAAATCTTCTGCCCGCCAGTTTTCAGGCGGCACTTATCACAAATAAATGAACATATTTGAGGCACTATTTAAAAAACGGTAATTGTGTTGGTGAAACGGTTTAAGAAGTAAGTTATACTTAGTGACTCACCGAATTTCCTCCGTAAGCTCCAAACATATTCGAGTTGTGTAAATTTAGCACAAATTGACCTGAATTGATAAACGGTAAGTAGCCATTAGAATAATCCGGAGATGATCCAAAAAACAACAGACGATTTTTTATATGGTCAACACAGCAGGGCAAAATGTTTATCCAAAAATAAGTTTACGGTCCGTGACTATTTTCTTACGAGTGAGTTGTGTGTACAGGCCCGTTTGACAATTTAACTCCGAAAGTGGATGCGCTAGCAGGGTCGAGCTCAACAACAAAACGGACTAGTCGTTTAATTATTCGTGCGAATAAGCAAACTGCGTTACTGTACACCAAAGGTGGTATCGTTCAACTATTGATTGCTGTTCCCACCATATAACTTGTTTTAAAAACAGACTACCTCCACGTAGGATCTTATCAGCCGGATCAGTGGCTAATAATTGGCTAATTGGATAGGCAGCTAACTTCAGGGACCTAAGTTCAAATAACATATACAAATCTGTGGAACATCAATGTATCTTGCTGAACCAAATAGTCATGTGGTATTTAAGTCGCGTGGCAGCATGGCAAATGAGAAAATTGACCTCGAACTTGTTCAGGTGCAACCATAAATGAAAGCAAACATTCAGCTAAAGTACTTGACCATGCCGCTTAGAAAAATGTAAGTAAAACTCCCGAATACTGAAGTGTAATTTATTACTTCACTGGGGAATGCAGATAACGTCAAGCCATTATTATATGCCCTATCTTGTGTACAGTTCTTCTCATTCCCTGGGCTTTGTTGTAATTCTGCACCCCCTGACAATTACTAATCACGTTAGTGATTTATAAAAAAAACAATATGAATTGCTCTCATCATCTTGTCACGTTGACCTAGTTCTCGATTCTTATGTTTATCGCACAAAATTTGCTCCCGGTTTACTCCACCCTTCACATATCTGTAGGCTACATAACGAACGTTATCACTATAGACGGAATCGTGCATATGTATTTACGAGTAACGCTGCTCCTTTATGTACCAGAAGCTACCTGTTATGATTTCGTTCCGGTACCACATTTATTGTGTGTGATCTTCATGTTGCATCAGTGTGCTGGTTTGGTTGGCAGCAAGTACTTTTAGTGAAGTTTGGTGACACGCTGAATCGCTTGTTAGATGGGTGTTACTTGCTGGACTAGTCTGACGATTTTGGTACTAGTTGTAGATGTACAACTTGTGCCTCCTTGAAACCATCTGTTCACCTTCAGTCTACCACACCTTTGCAAATATCTGATTTCAATTTGAACATCACTCACAATTGACCACATCTGTCATCAGTTAACCAACGGGGGGATCGATCAGTACAAACAACTTAACCAAACACCAGCCACCATATCATACTTAAATGGCGTTGCAACCCACTTTTTTATGTTCGAATGTTCACAAGCCATTTACTATTTACAGTGCTACTGAGCACGTGACTGGCGTAACCCGGTACGGACGGCAGATAACCAATCGGTTGACACCTAGGCTGACGAACCCATGCACGTGTGAGGCGTGGTTAGGACACTAGTAATGCAACAGAACAGGACGTTCCCGTTGAGAGGGATACAGTTATTTGAATATGAAGAATTTCGAAACTGCTTGGCGCGTTTGGGAATCAACAAAATCCGGACGACGCCATACCATTCTCAATCAAGTGGAATGACGGAAAGAAACCATCACACAATCAAGGAGTGGTTGACGACGAAAGAAGGAAGCTGGGAGGGAACGCTACCATTGAATCTGTTGGCCCACCGCTGTTCACCACAAGCGACAACGAAGAAGTCGCCGCTGGAGGTAATGTACGGGAGCGTGCCAAACCTGCCAGTCGATCAGGAAATTGGTGTATGGGGAGACCGACAGATGAGCACGCGTGAATTAGCAGAAGCTCGGAGACTGGCCAACCAAAACTTGACAAACGCACAAGAAGTGTCCAAGGAGCAGTCAACCGCGAGGTTGTGGGGTCGAAGTGCTGTGTTTGAAACTGGTTCGAAGGTTAACTACAGAGACCGGCGGAGTCCGGGCGCAACGGGAAGTTCCTGGCAAAGCGGAGGGGACCGTATGTAGTAGTGGACCGCCGTGGTCCAGTGTATCTGATTATGAATACGAAGAATGAAAATCGAGTGCACGGAAACCAGCTTTATAAATGGTATGACGCCTCGATCAGAAGAGAATGCACACCTACAGCATCGACGTCTCCGAGGCCAGTACGCAGATCGTCGAGAGAACGAAGAGAACCTGAATGAATTTTGCTGCAGCTGGAACAGTCTTTGCGGGTGGAGGAGTGTTGTGAGGAGGAGCGATCGTGCTATACTATTCACATCACCGTTATTCAGTAGTGGGAACCAGAACATAGATTTTGACATTGAAGTAGCCGCAGGAAAAATACAGGAAAAAACATCGCAGTGCAGCACCGCACAAAATAGTCCATGCTACGTAAGGGAACGTAGAGGAACTGAGCATTGGCATCTGTGACAACCGTGACTGTCTGTGCCCAGTATCGTATGCAGATGAGTGTTTTCGTTTGTTGTCATGTTTAGACGCATAACCCATGTGTTGCTTTCCTGAATATATAACCCCTGTGTCATCCGTGTTATTGGTACACAACAACTGTTCGTAGTTTCTATAATCCATCACATACACATTGTAAAAAACTACCTTTTCTTTCAATAATGCGTGATAACTTCATGTTTATGATGAAAAAACTGTGAACTTTATTCATTCTGCCGAATGGGATAAAATGAGTCACCTATCGTATCACGAGATTGTTCGTAACAGGATCTACACAATGGTTGGAATGGCACCAAATTCGGGTCATCCTATAAGAAGTCATATGTTAGTGTTCGACGTATTGGACAACAAAATGTGATTGGACGGTGCAAATCAGACATGGTGATCAAATCCCCCGTATTTTATTCAATGTGTTTTCACGAATGTGCACTAGCTTCTCCACATTGATCATTTAGATATCCCATGCTTGATGAAAATGTGTTATAGTTTGATTTATTGCCTGCCACATTGAAATACATCTTAGTCGCTGGCAGCACGTGACATCCAGCACTCGGTTGAACAAAAGGGAACAGTGCAGTTCGTTTTAGATCACCTTGGAAAGAACATTGTTCTCAGTCTTTTATACTAATAATGAAGTGGTTCATATTTGGTGAAAATGGCTGTAGTGACTTGTCTATGCGTGATGTTGATGAGCTGCACAATGTTAAGTTTTATCAGCCGCATGTGTTCGAATATGGTGCATGTGGTGTGATTCGAGGACGATAATCATGTGGTCATTGGATCTGCACTGACGAATTCCGACTAAATGGTACGTGGTAGTCTTCTCGTTTGATTTAACACTTGCGAAATCGTGGGGAGATCTGCAACTGAGCTACGGTCGCGTGTTTGCAACCCCCGTCATCTATTGCGTGTGTTCGACTAGAACCTAGTGAAGCATGTTTGGCGGGGAAATTCGAACCCGACGCATATTGTTATTTTCTTATGCTGACCTCTGACCACGCCAGCTTATGTACACAACGTGAAATCTCCAGTACGTCAAACAACCTGCTGTTCACAGCGTCGTTTTTCGCTCTCATGTGTCGTTTTTACTGTGAACTTTGGTTGTGTTCACCTGGACACGTTGTATCTGATCAACCGTCCATTTTGTGATTGTAGCGAGACAGTTGGTGCTAAGTTAGCCTGAGTAAGAAGGCTTGTTTGGTACAGTCGAACCTGGGTGATGGCACCACCCGTCCACTTAGGATAAGTAGTGTCATTAGACGACGGGCTGTTAGTGTATGTACAAGCACGACCCAACGTAAATCGTTCCTCAGGTTTTTGTCTCAAAATAAGCGAATATCAGTATGGATGTATGCACTTGCATCACTCAAACCTTCCAAATGAGCGTTAGGACAATTTCTGAACCGCTGTATCTACTGTGCTTAGCATCACGAAGGCAAGTGAACCAGAACAGTTTGCTGATAACTCTTCCTCTGCAATGCTGAGTTGCACTATATTAGGGACGCTATCATTAGGCCCAACGTGTTGACAACCGAAACACAGATATGACGGTTTAGACACTGAAGTTCAGTTTGAAAGCTTACATACGCAATTGGGCAAACTGATTCAATTTAATGCTGAACAACGTAAACCTTCTCTTGTGCAGACATGCTTTAACAGCCTGAATCCCAAAACTTCAGTCAACAATTTGGACTGCTTATTTGGTTCAGTGAATTCAATTGTTTCGACCAGACTGACAAACCCTGATCAGGAGTTCATCGATCGTAATGAATGGAGTGACTCTGTCTATTCTTCGTTCAAGGTGATCAAGCAAACTGCACACCATCCACGTAAGGTTAGGGGTTGAGCATTTCGATATGATTATTAGACCATGTCTATTGTGAGATTTCTCACCAGCAGCATGTCTTGGCAACTGAGCGGTTTACTTAGGCGATCATTTCCACGAGTGTCGAATTCCTGATAGTGTTTGAGTAGACTTTTAAACCCTTTTTACACCGTTGTAATTTTGTGACAGTCCAAGTTGTATGTTTAGTTGAAGGTCGAATGATTATCTATACCGAAAATGCTCCGATTTGGAGCGATATATAGTCTGATTCCCAACTTTCTGAGGCTAAGAACTTGGTCGTTGATTGTTTGGAACGAGGGTACTCGACGTGTAAGTACACAGTCAAGCTGCGGTGATAGCCATGCACTGAGTTGAATGGTGGCCGTAATATATATGAATCCGGTCAAAAACAAACCAACATTTTTCACTCTGCCAGCCTATTCTTAAACATTGTGGCATAATTATGCAGACGCTTCACTGTTCAATTTTATCTTCCCTATTGTCAGATGGGCTGAGAGCAGTCTCCGTAACAAGAGACCGAATGTTATTGGGTAGCGGTAGAGTAGATGCTACTTGAGGGATCTTCATAGAAAAAACACAAAGTTGGGAGAAATTAGTGACCATGGCCATCTTAGGTTGCTATGGTGTCGTCAAGCTGAAGAGATATACCCTGGTTAGTCCGTCACGTAGACGTCTGCTTTCCTAAAAATCGGACATGTATATCCGCCCGACCAACGAGGTGGTTTTGGGTCTGGGCGTGAACTCACTATGGTGACCAATTCCAGTGTGATTATCACTTTACTTGGAAATGGGGAGGATTTTAGCACTCTAACGGTTTCAGGTACACCCGAGACTCGTTCCTCAAAGACTCCTGAGTTTCAGTTATGACGTTACAGTCCCTTTGAATAGACAGTAATTTATCGTGCAGGCGGAGTGAAGAAGACGACAAGGAATTTTTCAGAGGGATAAGTTGAACGTCACACGCAGCTGCTTGAAGCTTTCGAATTCACACTGACTTTTAAGCCAATCCTCATGAAATTGAGGCAATTTGCCTCAGTATCGATTCTGCTAGAGCTGGTCACCAATACATACTCTTGTTGAGGCCATGATCAGAACTCCGGCTATGTTTTCATCAGGCAGTAGTGTTGACCACTATACTAGCGACCTCATAATCAACAAGACTCAATTGTCATATAAAACCGCTCAACCATATTCCCTTGTGAATAATGTTCGCATTGCTCGACGGCCTGGAGGTGGGACAGTTAATATCCTGTTTGCGATTAGAACGTTTCATCATGCCAGAATCACAGAAAGCATCAATCCGATTTCGTGATACGTTGATTACTCATAAGTGGTGAAGGATTTAGGTTTGTATATGTTGGACATCACTACCAATTTTATTTACAAACACTTCAGCCAGCTCCTGTCGAAAAGGAGCACTGTATTTGGGTTTCATTATTGTTAGAACTCGGAGGTAGCGCATTTTCTATTCATGACCGAGCTTCTGACTCCAACCCATTTTCCCCGGCACTTGGTTTTCTAGTCAAACATTGTACGATTTTCGAACCTAAGAGCCTCTTTCTGCTCAGTTGTCCGACATGATCTTTGGAACCGTTTACATCGTATTCATGTTTCAATCAGGTACGTCGACTCCTTGTGTTGTGATCCAAGAACGCGGATGGCACAAG
>JTDE01002622.1:81457-103400 GCA_014338405.1 Paragonimus skrjabini miyazakii
AGCATACACTAAAAGTAACTTATCCTTCGAAACAAGTAACCCTTGCACATGTGAAGATAAAATTGTAGATACAGTGTAGGTTCCTTGAGCATGTCGGTTGATGACGATATATGCGAACGTGTTGACGTATACACTATGCCGTATCAATGTAATATTCTTTTCCACTCTGAAACAGCCATCATCAGGAACGTTGCCTAGAAAAAGATCAAGAACTAAGCTTCCATCCTCGACTTCACATGTACAGCTGAACAAATACGCAGCCTAGGGCAACTTTAGAACGCTGATGAAGTGGGGACTGAATGAAGAAATACCACAAGTTTGAAGTGCATTTGTGTGTTTGCCAGTAAAATAAAAAGCTGTTAAAATCCTACAAAGTTTGCGATTGGCCATTCTGACTGGTATGGCGAGTCAGATTCGCCCAATATGAGGTCAGTGGTGCAGTGGTCAACATAGACAGGAGGTCCTGTTGCGGCCGTGACAAGGATCTACACCACTGATTAGTAGTATGAAAATCCTCATTTGCTTGGAGAACACAGAACATGACGCATATGTTTTTGATAATTCATCAGGCGGTCAATACGGGTATGTAGGTTACTAACAAGGTATTAGGATATCTGAATTGTCAAGAGAGAAGTCACAAATAGTCAGATACACAAAGAGGTTAACAGTCACATAGTCTATCGTATCTTTCAAAGGGACACGAATAAACAAGGATGATATGTCAAGCGAAAGTATTTTTTGTCTACCTAAGTTAGGTATTGACAACTTCAAGGGAGTCCCGTGGGCTATGCGTTGACAAGCTTTGTCTGACTGATTCAAGGAGACGCAATAACTAATTAACCAGCTCATAGCACAGTGGGATTCATATATCTAAAATAGATCGAAGAGTAATACCTAATTTGTTAACTAGGTAAACTGATGAGTAATCGGGGATTTGGTTACTTTCAAGGTGAACATCGCCCACAAGTGATCGCAGCTGTCACATTCCCATAGACTATCCAGTCGGCCCCTTTCGAACAGCAGAAGCACTAGACTCAACTTTCGCTCTCATTAGAACTCGTCAGTAGTGCATATCATCGCCACTGCCGGGAATTGAACCACGGTCACGCTGTTCATGAGGCAACCGTGTTTACCACTGCGCCATTGACCTCATATTGGGCACGACCGAATTATTACACGTGAAAGCTCAACCAATTTCGCATGTGAGTAATGATCAGGTTGCCCGATCGTCTCGATAGGAGACACAGCAACTGTCCTGTTAACTCCAGTCGATAACCCCGCGATTAAGACTTCCTAGACAGGTCGAAATCTCCGATCTCATTAAACCTGCTAGGCGATATTTTAGATTACTGATGAGTAGTCGGGGATTTGGTTGATTTCAATTTGAACATCACGCACAATTGATCGCAGCTGTCGCATTCCCATAGACTTCGCGGCAATGGCGAGGATATGCACTACTGATGAGCTCTAATGAGAACGAAACTCGGGTCTAGTGCTTCTTTTCGAAAGGGGTCGACTGGAATGTCTATGGGAATGCGACAGCTGCGATCACTTGCGGGTGATGTCCAACTTGAAAAACTAGGTAAGCCATAAGTCCTGGGGCCCCGTGTGTTGTACACGCGCAGCGCCGCCTGTGTGTCCCACTCTCGTGTTGGTTGCGCCTTCACCGACCAACGACTTATTCGTCCACGCGATTAAGAATGAGGCTACCGCATGTGATTAAGAGAATATAATGTGCACTTCCACTGAGTCACGTGTTCTCTCTGCCGTTGTTATAGCTTGTAGGACTTACTGTTGTTAGCACACTTATACGAACACAACACTGTGGTTCCAGTGGATTGAATGCGTTCAAAAGTCGGGGAATCAGTTGTCCTGTTTTGCTTTGTAGGACGCAGTATTATCGACAGCGTTCCCTCTTTTTTTGGGTTTTAACTTTCGCGTTTCTTACCTTCATGAATTTTGATCTCATTGTCTAGCATAGTCTGCATTTTGTCTACATAACCTATCTTAGTACCGTCCTCAAGCTCCGTTTTTTGTGTGATCTAGTATGCCAAATTAACTTCTGAAATCTTGAGAGACAAAACGTGTTACGGGACAGTATGGTTTATCAACAGACTGCCGTTTTCAGTAGCTAACCATCCAAATCTTTTACATCATGTTTAGATCGCTTAGTCACGTGCTTCTGTTTCTTTCTGTTTATTACAGAATTACTACAGCTGTAATATATAGTCAGTAGATAATCCGCTTATCTTGCTCTGTACATGTCTATTAAAACGGCGTAGTGTCATGCCACCATAACGAGCGTTCGTAATCTCACAACTACTGTACTTGAAAAAAGAGACACACTTAAAAAATAGTTTATCTAAGTTGCAAAGAATGTGCAAAACCAGCCAACACCGAACGTTGTACAACGGGTCATCACATATTGTCTGCTTTGAACAGCAATTGCAAACTATCTTGTCGTTGACAACTGTAGATTGTTGGTAACTTTGTACATCAGTCATGTTGAGCTTCTGAAACTTTTCGGATAACCCTTGTCAAGTAAAGGTTGGTCTTGGTGACATAGATCATATACAAGAGAATATGACTCCTCACAATTGCCATCGAACAAACGTCGTTTCCGTTCGATAACTCAGAAGATCAATCAAATATATAGTGGATGAATTTGTTATAAATCGAGAATGTGTCTGAATGTGAAAATGAAAGATATCAGGACAAACTTTGTTTGCAAGCCTGGTGCATGACTCAGATGTATCGATGAATTTTGATAACACGGAGACATGCGTTGAATATAATTGGATGTAGAAAAGAATAGAAAACTCGACAGCAATACATACTCTTTTACAAGAAGATTTGAAGAGAAAAAAACGGATGACCGATGCAAAGCAATGAAAAAATGTGCAAGAGCACACAGGCATTATTGTCAATTCTGAGAAATTCATAAGACTGTTGACTGCATTACACAGGACGCCAGATTTGAAGTGTAACGTTTAGAGACCGCTTAAATGTGTTTCAGTCAAAAACACATTAACAGTGAGCTAATCAGGTTGCGTTTAGTTGAAGAACAGAAGACCCGGTAAAAGTGTCAGTCAACAGTCGGCCCTGAGTATAGAACGCAATATGAGAGATCCGTAATTAAATTACATTATGATGAAGGTGTAATCGGTCTCCATTCATGTGTAGAGTTCGAGAAGTGCCATTAGAATCATGGGGCCAGCTGTGTTGAGAAGAGAGCACGACATAGATAGTGGTTGTCAGCGGTAAGAAGTTAACGTCGAAATGCGGGCTACCAGAAAATACTGCATAAATAATTTGGTAAACCATGTTCTCATTACCAGTGTACTTGCTACGCCTCAGTGGAAAATTTGCCACATATCTCATCAAAAAGATGTCAGGAAGGCAAAATGATAAGAGAATTGAAGAAAGACTAACACCTTACAAAACACCTATACTAGCTGAGGTCACGGTGGACGTTAGACCGTCGCAACGTACAACCACTGACTGTTTATAAGTTGAATGGGCGGTTCGCTTAGCATACTTCTTTGTCTTGAGGTGTCACAGCCGACAATCTTGTGAGGGAAATCTTATCAAAGGCTTCAGATCACGGAGTAGCACAGTAGGTCTACAACGCAACGTGTTTTTTGGTGCATACGGGTTACTGAAATGCCTCCATTAATCAGCCAGTCAAAACTACACCTGGCGGAATGGCTAAATGACCGCTCGTGTTTGGGTGTGAATAACAGAAATGTCAATCGCACCGATGTACCCGATAATCAAACAGAACTCAGATCCAAATGGTGCACTCAGGAGCTGTGTCAGGCCTTGAACAGGTAACTTGACGCAGTAGGAAAAACGAATGCCATGACAGTCACACAAATGTGTTTGAATGTACGACAGGTCGTTGTGTCGCTGCAATAATCAAAAAGTGTTCTTCAATTGTTGACATGTATCATTCCGTATAGAATGCCAGTAATGGAGGGTGCATGGCTTATTTGTTTAGACGAAATAAACGTAAAACTATCCGATCGAGACCCTGGTGTTCCTCCGACATTGATCCCGTTTTCGTGCGAAGCGAATCGACAAAGAGTATACAGCTGACAATCTACACAGCTCCCGTGATCTTCAGGAATGCGAGAAGTGTGCTGTTCCTCTTTCTCGGTTACTATCACACTCAGTGACGTTAATAGTTGACTGTGTGCCATGCTTACTAGAGTGATCACCGAGAGGTTGTGATGAGTAATTAGGGGAGAAAGTTGAGTCTGGCCACTGTGTAACATTCATGGCAACCGGTATGATTGCTGTCGTAGACGATTCAGTCGGTAGTTTTACAGTAGTGACCCAGTCTACTTTTCAGCGTCCGACTTATGAAATGTAGTGAAGGAAAATGGACGCAAAGTAAACCCTGTTCCTTGTGTTTTTCATTAGAATGGTAACGATTCACTGTGCAGTCAAGTTATCACAGTGTTTTTACATCCAATTCTAAAGCTGTTCACCCTTAACAGGCAGATGACATAACCGCATCAGCTGCCAGAATTACTGCTGTTGTAGCCAAGCCTTCCAAAGTATCGCTTCCAACCTTGGTTGAACGACTTTTTTTCATCCGCCAGAACCGTTTATCTTGATATCCCCAGTTCGCTGTGTGTCTTGCACACTCACTAACTAATAGTATTGACAGCAATCGTAACCTAATTTAACATCGATATGGCACGCTATTAAATCTCTTCATCGACTATGACTTTTCCGTGTTGCCTTGAAAGGAAGTGAGACAAGAATGGCAAACCAGACTTATTTGGCAGAGGGTTACACAGACCCATGATAGAGAAGTACATCTTGTCAGCTTCGTCTGAGGTAATACCACTGTGCGTGTCGTCAAAGGTTTGTTGCAATCATTTCAACATCACTGTGATTAACGTAATTACTGTAAACATATGACCAAGCTTTTGTTGGTTTCGTACACTGATGGAATAACTTATTACACTACACTGCGCACGAATTAAATGTGCATATA
Organism: Paragonimus skrjabini miyazakii; assembly: GCA_014338405.1. NCBI lineage: Eukaryota > Metazoa > Platyhelminthes > Trematoda > Plagiorchiida > Troglotrematidae > Paragonimus > Paragonimus skrjabini miyazakii. The sequence continues at coordinate 86,466 of JTDE01002622.1, forward strand.
AATAGTGCTTTGGTAACGATATAGTGCAGTGAACACATCATTCCATTTGAAGGTTTGCGATTGCAAAATGACAGCATTTTCACTACCTCCTAACCTGCAATAAGGCGATTTCTTACTAGCATACTGCAAACGACATTGGTGAATGGAAGTTTCAGTTTCTGCACTTCAAATCTTAACAAACATTCAGCTGCACGTTTTTCATTCACTTCGTTATCTCCTGATTGCTGAGGGTGCTGCATATGCCCATACAAACATAATGCATTTGTTCACTACGCTTTACTTTGTAACTCACGTCTTTAGCAAGTATGGTCACGTGCATTAATAACCCAAATCAATGTTACGCGGACACGTAGTTGAAAACGCAAACTGAAACAGAACAGAACTGTAAATGCATCACTTTATCAGTCAGTTAATTGATTAAGGGTATTTTTAACTCGTCAGCATCGATTTCAAATTAAGTCACATTAGCAACTCAAGCTTGCACTAATATGAAATTTCGGCTAGGTCGTATGACCATTACTGGAGATACAACACGTCAGGTGACAGTAGCTGAAGTGAATCTGTGACGAGCAACCATTGAAATCGCATTAGGTTTTAATCGTTTAGTGACACTGTCATAATTAGCTGTTAATGAAGACACACTCATACGTTCTGTAGTGTCGGATCGATAACCTGCAAGCAGGTGGGAATCGATAAATCTACAGAGGTGATATAATTTTTCATATACAATCTCAGCATAGTTGAACATTGTCAATTTTAGTGTTCGGATAATAGAAAACAATGCATCTCACCTTGGGTAGGCTGTCCGTAAATAATTAGCAGTTGTGACTTTGAAGTAAGCATCAGAAGAGTGTGAAATGCCCACAATCAATAGATATTTGCATCGCATGTACAGTGTCTATGTGCCATAGGGATTAGATGAGAGCATTTTAACAAATGGGCACAAGATTGGACAAAATGAGCATGTCATCATCTGATAAACAGTTCGGTGTGACTTTCTGGCTTTAATTCAACAAATACAGTCAATAGATTATGCCAAAGTTGATGGCAACTTATGTCATTGTACGAGTGTGTTATCAACTCAGCATACGTTATTATTTTTCTTGCTGATGTATACAACTTTAGATCGACACTTGTGGTAGTCGTTCTGCACTCCAACGCTAAGTTTGAAAAATGAATTCTACGTGGCTAAAGCATAGACAGATTGTATCGAACTCCTGCCTAGCCCAGTGGCTATTCTCTTCGTGTAATTCATTAGAACAGTGCATCTGGCATCGATTTATCCCCACGGGTCGTTGGAAGTGTACCAAAACAAGTTCTGACCTTATTGTAACTACTAGCTCGGAGACATGTCAGATTTCACTTCCTTTCCTTCCCTACCTTAGATATGCCAACACGACAATGGAATAACCTAATCGCTGTTGGGGCAAAGTTGGGACAAGGACGGGGACCGGTGCACAAACGTTTATGGTCTTGGGTATCTTGAAATATAACACGATTTCTCGTGGGGTAAAATGTATCCATGGCTCTGATGAGCCCTAGTTAATCCAGTCATCGACAAAATATTTATACCATTTTGGGCGACCCAAGATTAGGCAGAGGGCTTGGTCGACTTCAGCTGTGAACAATGAGAGGCTGAGTGACTCGTTTATGGCTAAGTCGGCGAACTTATAAAGACATGAAATATAATCACATCTTCTGCACCGAATAAAAACAAGCATGTTGGCTGATCGGTGAGGACTGGAAGATTTACGGAGTGGACTAACGTAATCACTGATAGAATCCATTGGTTTTACAATGAAACGTTTGTGAAGAGTGATTTGAGGTCAGTGGATAAAAAGAGAGAATTCTTGAAGTTATTCGTGTGCTCAACTCTGTCCACCAAATAGTTGAACAACTTTCGAGTACGAACAACTATTCACTTTGTCTTTCTCATATATCTCGATCTTGCGTCGTTCAAACTGATCTACCCATTTTAAATACAACGCAGGTCAACACTTTCAAGATGATGCAGGCGTATTCTGGTCGGCGGACAAAACACCGAAATGTAGATTACAGACCGACAAAGGACTGGTGAAGCAAACTTTTTTGCGCTAACAAACTATCCTTACCATTTATCAGAAAATACAATAACCGAACTCCTTTTAGCTTTTCAGACCTTGCGGCTGCTGTGACCGCAAAAGACGCTTAGTCTGCAAACTGATTTGTTGCACGTACTCCCGTACAGGTTATGTTACAAATTGGATCACAAACATGTACACTCATTCGCACGGCTGACATGCGTTCACACACATTAGGTAGCAGTACGCTGTCATTCACCCTGGTGGCACTTCTCCTATAGCACGTACACACTATTCCGATAGTCGCTTCTGGTCCGTCGTCTTCCTGGTATTGAAGCTTGCCCTTTTGTTCCCGAAGTCGCTTGTGAATAGTGTACTTCTCACAACGAAACTGCCTGTTATACAAGAGTGCTCAAGAAACTTTGCTCCATTAAACTCTCCATCACACCAATTAGTTCACCGAATATGTTCTGACAGATGACCAGCGTCACACTGAAATACGCTTAAGAAGCAGAAATATTAGTCTCGCAGATTGCCTCTACAATTAGTTTAAAGACGAACTCCTTCGTTTTGTGCCAGTCGTTACATCCACTCAATTTCTTGCAGCTTCTGGAGGTTGATTTTCGTGAACCAAGAAGAAGGCTCAAGTTTGGTCAAAAGGCCTACGTCAAAGTGGCCGGGAGATGCATCAGCGTATCAAATCCCACTCAGAAATATTCTTATCCACCAAAGCCTTAAGAGGGCTCGTGGGATACTGGCCCGTTCCTTTTACTTGCCCGTTGCCTTGATAACGGTAACCTTTTGTTCGCGGCTTATCTGCAAATTCCATGAACTAAGGAACTTTCAAAACAGTAACACTGATTTAAATTGGGTAGAACAAGAGCTCCTCAAACGGCGAGGAGTGGGAACACGCGAATTGGACAACAAACATGATTTTCGCTGCAACACGACCGAACATACTCCCCTTCTACCTAACTATGAGGGTGTCACTGCTGACGATTTTCTGTTAGATGCAAATAGGACTTCAGTGGACGTTGCAGTTCTCCGAGAGCTCTGTTAGATGCAGGACTTTCAAGATTTTAGCCCCGTCAACAGTATCGAAGGCTTTTCCTTACAGAAGGTTCAGTGTCAGGTTGACTTGGAGTTCTGGAGGTAATTTACGGAAGTATGTTGGGCTTATGGTCCACGAAAAGTGTGTTTCTCCAGATATGAGTTTGATACATGCATCCTTGCTGTTGTGCGGTCAGTGGACAGTTTGTGTAGAATGGTAGTTGACGTGTTCATGTTGCTACTGAAATTTGTGGCGTTCAATGGGCTGAGAAATCGTGAATACTCTTCAGCCGGTTTCTTATCATACTTTGACGTTTCAGCTTCTGATATGGTCAGCAGTTAGCAACACAGCTAAACAAACAGGAAGACGTTTTCAGAGGTTTGCTGCGTGACACCCGGCAATACCAGGACAATCAGTAGGGTAATGAAACAAGAACAAAACAAATTTACGTACATCCCCAATTATTTTCTCTGCTCGATTAATTGTCCGGTCATCTGAGATTTTCGTGCATGTCGTTGACGTAATGATCAATTCTGACGTAATGCATGCGCGCTTAATTAGTTTCTGTCGCACCTTACAGTATGTATCAACATGAACTATTTGTAATTATTAGCAATTACACATTTATTAATGTTCGGAACCGAACTCCTCTGAAATCCTTGTTGAAATTTTGGACATCCAATGCGTTAGTCCTAGGTTCTCTATCTGTTACAACTGCATCGCAACCACTTAAGTTTTCCGGTTGTGTATGCGTCTATTGACATACCTTCTATCAGTAGGATATCGCGGTTCTTGATGTCACACAACAGTAATTGTTAGTGTTTACCTCTCGAACTTTAGAATGTTACACTCACTTTAAGGGGGCACATGGTGCATTCCAGCTTCTGTAGTAAGTTCGATTTCAGTATTTGTTTTCTCGGGCTCATACGGGTTCTGGGTATCACTGCATGGTAGAATGTGGGGTTTTGGAGTAGACCACTGCTCATAGGCATCAACGTAAGCAGACTGTCTAGAGACCAAGCAAGATCGCTTACTGACGGAACCAACTGTAGCGTCGTGTGTCACACCTGAGTGGTAAGTTCCTATTAGATCAAACATTCTACTCATAATGCGTGTTATCTTCATGAGTATTAACCTCCAGGTAATATTCATTCTAGATTATATGTGTTCCTTTGGTTTGTTTAATGCTATGCACGGTCGTTCAGGGTTCAACCTTTGCTCTGGCGCAATTCCGGTCGACCAAGTCTCGTTCAGTTCCCTGTACACTCTCTGAAGGCAAATCAATATCTAATACTCCATACATACTCCCTAAGTGCAATTACCATGCAACCATAATCAACGCGACTCATGTGCTCGAAGGTTCGACTTGTGAACAGGAAACTCCCTACTTTATTCACTGTGCACATTGGTTTGAAACTCTACCAAGTATTTAAGCGACTACCATGGTCATACGGTTGAAAAACTGGAGCTTCTATATGATTCCAGTATTCTCAACTAAACTATGAAACTGGCTGCTAATCATATTTCAGCACTTACATCAACAAGACACTCGAAAGTTGGAAACGAAGAGTTGGGTAGAGGATCAAAACACGAGCGAATAAATGAAGTGTACATCTTTTCCTTTAGAATGCCCGATGTTCATGAGAGGTAAATTGGTCTTGTGCGTAGATTGGGCCGGTTGATGAAGTGTTTGCATCTCGATTGTTACGTGTACTTAATCAGTGATTATGTTCGACTCAGTGCACATGGGATTACGTGACAATCACTATGATCATTACTCACAAGCGAAAGTGGTTGAGCGTTCATATATGATAATTCGGCCGTGCCTAACGTGAGGTCATTGGCGCAGTGGTAAACACGGTTGCCTCATGAACAGCGTGTCCGTGGTTCAAGTCTCGGCAGTGGCGATGATATGCACTACTAACGAGTTCTAATGAGAGCGAAAGTTGAGTCTAGTGCTTCTGCTGTTCGAAAGGGGCCGACTGGATAGTCTATGGGAATGCGACAGCTGTGATCAATTGTGGGTGATGTTCAAATTGAAATCACTATGAACTCTGAATACAACTTCATCGGTCAGTTGGCGTAAAAAGCCTAGCTAAAAAGGGTCAAACAGGGTCAACTTACTGGTTCGCGTCGGAAAGCTTTCGACTTTTGTTAATTTTAATGTGCCTAACAAACTTCACTGACCGCCAGAAACTTACCGATGAACAGTAGGTAGAAAGTAAGTTTTAGATCATTGCTGTTTAACTAAGCATATCTAAGATGTTTTCCAGTCACCAATAAGCCAACCATTCCACAGTTATCATAATGGCTAAAATGTTCACCGTAGATAACTACTGGAAAATCCGACGGGACTGGTTGGTGAACCTTAGTCATCCGGCCTTGAGTCTACAAACACGAAGTGAGTCGATTTACTCCACCTACCACATTCGAACATGATAGCCACCCAACATAGTTATTCGCTCATTTACTTGCAGGTACTCATTTAGTTTGCACTACCTTATGCTTGAAAATGCAATTTCAGAAGGTGCCTCTTACATACTGTGTCATAGCTCGTTAAGCGTTTGCGCGGCAAGTCCGCTTGAATATGTAGAATGAGTGATTGGGTGAAACACTTTCAGTGCTCCAGGGTCTGTCAAGCACCTCGATGTATGAAGCGGGCTGACTTGGTCGGTGTATGGTACACAGCACGTCGAGTGGAAAACTGAGAGACGGTTTGTTCCTAACAGACTGTTGTGACGGGATCTAAGGCTTACGAGCGCGTAAACGGGAACGGAATAACGGTCAATGAAACAGCAGATAACAGCACGACAAATAACGGTAATGAACAACGAAGTACGGAGTATACGCGGTCAGTTAGTCTCTTCCCATCCAACCCATCCACCCGAGGCTGTCGCATGATCAGAGGAAAAAGACAACATGGTCGCAAACTCGTTCATATTTTATAGGGTTTTTCTACTAGCAACAAAGCAAAGCCAAAAAGAATGGACCAGCCAAAAGTCCAAACTAGGCGTGTACTCAGGATGACAACACCAGTTGTCACGACGGCTGAGGACGATCGTGGAGACCGGAGAAGTACACGACTATAGCAATCGCAAAAGTCGCTGACAAGTGTACTGTGTTAGTCTTCTTGTCACAGAAATTTTCGGGGAACTGCCGACTTCCCCGATACAGATTAATTAATACTGTATATTAAGCGTTCCCTGTAAAAGGTAAGGAATTGTGAAATAATGCGACTATATACGGACTTTGACAATTTTACCAAAAACCTAACGGCTTGTTCATACCGTCAAAGCAAAGTAACTGTCCCTGTGGTGTACCGAGTCTTGTAACCAAACAGTGGGTCTCATGTAACCTCGTGGGTATTGCATATTCGAAAGTGCCAATTCACTGGATTCCGAACATTGCAACTGTTTACCGTACTTACGATTTGCAAAAAAGCCCTGTAGAAAAATGTAGGCACCAGGTGGTGTTAGTGTTTCCTTACATTTGGCGTGGTTTAACAAATGTGCCAAACTGTCTGTGTTAATTCCGTACCATTAATACATGAAAAAAGTTGCCACAACTTCAAATAATGTGCGCTAACTGTCAAGGTTGGATATGATGTACTGTCGTGCAAAAATGCACAAATCCGGTATATGGCTCGTACCGACAAGCGCTGCGTTGCCGTATGCATTCCTCCACAGTAGTATATAGTTAACTGGATGAACGTTGTTCACTTGCTTGAGCGCCACTCAACACAAAAGTGTGTTCACTAGTAAGCAGGCCAAACTACCAAGTGCTCACCTGCTGAGACATGGAAGGTAGCTGCCCCCATTGGATAAGATCAAAACAATGATTTGCCGAGCTGTTGAAGTTAGCAGGGGTGCGAGACAGACTATTTATGATGAGAACGAGCGATCGCCCTATACTACTCCCAACACTACTAGTCAGTAGTGGAACGACAGCATGAATTTTGCCGTCAGAGTAGCCGCAAGAAAAACACGGGAAGAAACATCACACCAAAACGACAGTGCAGTATGCCGTGGAATAGTTCTGGCTACTCAAAGGAGCTGAGCATTAGCGTCTGTAGCAGCCGGGACTTTCTGGGACGACCGCCATATGCATATGAGTGTTACTGTTTCTTGTCCTGTTTGAACACCTAATCCGTGTTAGTTTCCTAAATAAGCAACCTTGGAGCCATCCGTGTTCTTGGCTCACAACACTTGTACTTTCAGAGTGAGCTTCGTGAATTATCATACGCCCGACATTTGCATGAAACCAATAGAAAAACAGAAGTGACACATAGTCTCATAGCAAATCCACTCACAGCAGTGGCGAACATCTGAGCTAGAAGTGAGAAATCGCCCATTAGCAATTCGGGTATGTTTACATTTAAGCGGATTTTTTGTAAATGTCTGGCGGGGAATCGCCCGTTGTGTAACAAGCGCGCAATATCAAAACGGGCCACAGTTACGACGAACTACATTTCCTGATCAATTTGATGGGAACATATGATGCTTTCCAGTGAATATCACTGGCTTCCAAATGCCTTTGAGTTATTGTCCCCAGCTTCATACACCATCACCACTAATTAGAAACTAGATAATAATCATAGTTACTGGAGAAACCGACGAAGCCCTTCGACGTGTTGGCGGAGTGGTTTATTAGGTGGAACAGTTTTGTCTGATTGTGAGTTTTGTGCCACTTGATAGGCACATTAGATTGTCAGTTATTGAATGGAGACAAACCTCAGAGAAGTACATTGTAACACTTCAAAATGCCCTTTGCCTTCATAACTGTTCTGTGACTAGATATTTTGACATCCTAACAAGGCGGAATCCCATTATAGTTCAATAGTGAACGTCGAACAGATGAAGTTATGGTGATTTCTGTCTCTGAAACAACCGTCCTCAGACCAAAACGCATCTTAACCTCGTGTAGGAACATTATGACATTCAATCAGGATTATCCCGATTATCTTGAGGTCAGCGTTCTAGTGACTGTTAATCAGGACTGTTTCCAAAGCTAAAGCACCTGTGGCTCCTGTGTGAAGTCACCATGCACCTTCGAGATGCTATAGTAAACCAAACGGTAGATCATTAGTACGGACCATTAAACAGAACAGTTATTAATCGGGTGACACCGTCTGAAAATACCCTATTGCAACTACTTTCCGTGACCTAAAGCTAGGTGACAAACGCTGTACAACCCGTCCGGCAGAGGTGCAACAGCTCATTGACAACTCGCACGTGGACGAAGCCCTCCTCCGGGAACTCTGGCGTAAAAGATTGCCGGAAGCAGCGTAAGCAATAGTTTCTGTTACTCGTTCACAAAATGTTGCCGAGACAGCGAAAATCGCTGATCAAATAATGAGGCATTTTCAACTACTACTTGGTTGCATGAGTGTACCACACCCCTTTTCACGTCCTACAATAGGCACGCTTGGTTCCGACAATGTGGTTACCGCAAAAACGTGGTTCAACAGGCATCTAGGCTCTAAAGACAGAAATCGCAGCTTTGTGACACTGTCTAAACAAAATTCCCCCAAGCCGCTCCTCAGGTTTTCGAACTAATGTGTCATTCAAGCGACACATACCACAGTGAAAAACTGACTGTTGTTAGTACTATGAACGTTTTGGTAATCGAACCAAACAGTGTTCAAAACCCTGTACCTACGGCACGCTACCAAAATTGCAGTCGTCGAATACGTGACAGATACTGATCACCGGTTTGACCCCACTCAGACGTTTCGTGTTGTTTACAGAGTCTAAGTCAACCCTTCCCCCAAAATTGGTCGGAAAACGAATGCGGGCTACTGCTGAAGTGATCGCCATTCAATTACATATTCTGACTTTGTAGTCACCATGGTAATCCGTGCAAGTCATGTAGTTGACGTGACCAAAGGTCACACCATCGGTCCGCATGCCCAACCAAACTCCAATCGATAACTCTGTGAGGTAACGGTAGGTGGAACTCTAAATCACCCATCATTAACACTGGTGATTCGCTCTCTGAGTGACTAGCTTATAGACATTTGGATATTTCATAACGCTCTGCACGATCCGATGACATTCCGCTAAACTTCTCTGTCTTGTTTGCACACTGTTTTGATTTCACCGAACCTACATAACTGTACTGATCTAATGATGCATTGTCGATATGCCAAACCTATGCAGCCCACGGCTCCGTGCTGTAAATGACACTCCTATAACCACCTACGGTCATCGTTTTTAACCCTTAATGTGTGCCTCCGGTGAACATTCCGTTGGGTGTGTACAGTTGCCGCTGTACCTTTTGCCATAATCGGCATCCAGTTTCTCCGGCATTTCAACCTTCTGGTTGATACGAGACAATGCCTGTTAACCGATTCTAACACTAGCTCGACCATACCAGGTGTGCATACAGCAGTTGCGGACATAGCACTGATGTATTCCCAACCCGCCACCTCTGGGAAATTTGTGGATCTCTTCACTGAGTTTTCACAGCTCGTTCGCACATCGAACGACACTCTACCAGTGACCCTCTTATGTCACACACCACATTCACACTAAAGATACCCCATGTTAGCACGGCCTCGCCGGTTGGCTCCCGACAAACTCAAACTCGCTAATGCAGAGTTCGAGTACATGCTAGAACTCGGAATAATGCGCCCTTCCGATAGTCCATGGGCCCTACCGTTGCATATGGCCCTTAAACATCAGGTGAGTAGCGGCCATGCGGTGATCATCGCGAGTTCAACAAAGCAACCGTCCCCGACAAGTACTCAATCCCGCACATGCAGGATTTAACTACTTGCATATATTCAAAAAACGTTTTTCACTAAGACATATTTAGTATACGCTTATCATCAGAGTCCAATAGTCAAAGAAGATATGCCCAAAACCACAGTTATTTTTCCCTTTTTCGATTTTCCGCGAAAACCATTTGTTTTGAGCAACGCAGCTTGAAATTTTCAACGCTTCATTGATGAAGCGACACGCGGTTTGGACGTTGTTTACCTCCTGCTGGATGATGTTTTGGTTGCTAGATCTTCACAAGAGTAACACCTTACGCATCCTCACGCCATACTGGAGTGTTTGATGCAACATAACGTCACAATTAACTCCACCAAGTCAGAACTAGGTAAGATCACAGTAGAGTTTCTGGGTCATCAGATCTCACAGCACAGAATCGCCACACTAACGAATAAGGTCAAAGCCATCCGTGAATACCCTGAGCCGACTTCCTTTGGGCAACTTCGTCGTCTTAGTGGTCTGGTCAACTACTACTGACGTTTCATACCCTACTGTGTAAATATAATCTAGCCGAAAACTGATCTGTTTTGTAGAGATGTACGCAAATTCCAGTTCACAGAGGCTGCACTCACTGCGTTCATTAAGCCCAAGGATGCGGTCACCGACTTAGCTCTCCTTGCTCATCCCAATCCGGACACACCACTGTCAATCGCAACAGACGCTTCTGGCACAACTATCGGTGCTGTGTTACAGCAGTTCGTTCGTAAGTAATGGCAACTTTTAGCGTTCTTCTCCATATGCTTACAACCCGCCGAATTACGCCGGTAGAGAGTTACCAGTCATTTATTCAGACAATCGCCACTTCCCTCACTTGGCGGAAGGCAGAACCTTTACGGTTTACAATGATCACAAATCGTTAATCTATTGTTTAGACGCTTCACCCGGCAGGCACTCCCCGAGGGAGGTCAGGCACATGGACTATATCTCTCAGTTTACGACTGATATACGGTATATTTCGAGTACCGAAAACATTGTCGCGGACGGTGTTTCACGCGTACATAGCCCTAAAGCATCTGCTGATAATAACACTGATTTAGCACCCGTGGCTGCCGCGCAAGTGGCTGGTCCTGAAATACAGCACCATGAAAAGAGCTCTCTCACAATCCAACACGTACCTTTAACATCTTCAGAAGGAACAATCCTCTGCGACATCGTGCCCTGTAGTGCCTGCATCTTTCCGCCACACAGTGTTCAATACATTGTACAATTTGTTTCATCCTGGCATGCGCGCTTCAGTTATACTTGACAATGAACGTTTTGCATGGCCTAAAGTAAAACACGGTGTTCGCAATTGGAGCCGTTCTTGTCTCCAATGTCGGCGTTCTATAGTCCACCGTCATATAAAGGCACATTTTCTTTGCTAGACATGCGTTTCCCCCATGTCCACGTGGATTTGATGGGCCTCTAATCGCTCTCAAATGGCTCCATCTATCTGCTGACGTGTTGACCGCTTCACAAGATGGTCCACAGCTATACCGCTAACTAACTGCTCCCCAGAGGCGGTAGCCAGCGCTTTCCTGGAACGCTGGGTGGCACCGTTTGATTGTCCAGCAGTGGTGATCACAGATCGTGGATCACACTTCGGAAGACATTTCGCGGCTCTCTTAAATGCGTTAGGACGCGAGCACATTCGCAAAACGGCTTACTATCCGACAGTAAATGGGAAATAATCCAAATCCCCGACTACTTATCAGTAATCTAAAATATCGCCTAACAGGTTTAGTGAGATCGGAGATTTCGACCTGTCTAGGAGGTCCTAATCGCGGGGTTATCGACTGGAGTTAACAGGACAGTTACTGTGTTTCCATTTCGAGACGATCGGGCAACCTGATCATTACTCACAGGCGAAAGTGGTTGAGCGTTCACATATGATAATTCGGCCGTGCCTAACGTGAGGTCATTGGCGCAGTGGTAAACACGGTTGCCTCATGAACAGCGTGTCCGTGGTTCAATTCCCGGCAGTGGCGATGATATGCACTACTGACGAACCCTAATGAGAGCGAAACTCGAGTCTAGTGCTTCTTTTAGAATGGGATCGACTGGATAGTCTATGAGAATGTGACAGCTGCGATCACTCGTGGGTGATGTTCAAATTGAAGTGAATGGGATGGTTGAGTGTTTTCATCGTCAACTAAAACCCGCTCTCAGAAAGCATGCTAATCCTTCACGGAAAGAACCAATTTCGTTTGTTCTTTTAGGACTGTGGAACACGGTTTAAGAGGACTTAAACGCTACTGCAGCCGAACTAGTTTTTGGTTGTATACCTAGTTTACCGGGTGAAGTCGTTTCACCTGTACCCTCAGCGCAGTACGATTACGGCAATTATACAGCTCGTTTGACGTACCACGTGCGAAAGCTACGCCCGATGCTGCCTAGAAGGTAACCAACAACTGTGCATATGAACATTAAACTGTCCTCCTGTACTCATGTCTTTACATATCGTTTATTTTGAAGAGCAATATAAATATCTTCGTCCAAAGAAAGAACAAATGGTGACACCAAAATTAAGCAACAGAGATATTAAAAAAGTTGAATGTGAAAACAAGCTGTCTGTCAAATGTGAGACGTTGCATGGTTTGCGACATTCAGCAGTTGACAATTCCTCTCACAAGAATAGCAGGCGTTAATGGGCCAGTCATCAAATGAAAAGTTATATGTGGCGTATGTACTGAACAGTTTTAGAATGAGAAATAAAATGTATGAAAAATAACGTAAAGAAAGTGGGCGAATGATCAGTCTCACAAAATCAAAAAGCTCTTCAGGGCACAAAAGTACTATCACAGTCAAGGCTCACGTATCGGGACAGAAAAATGTCCTTCATAGTGAGACAACTGTCAGATAGGTGGCAACAGTTAACGCCAGGTTCCTCGCATAAATGCGTCGTAGGTTTTTAGGGAACCTAGAACAGTCAGTAGACATAAATCCGTGACTGCGTAGGAGGGTAGCCCCAGTCGAAGAATAGCGTTACTCGATGAAGGAAATATAATACCACGAAAAGAGATGATCACAGGTGAATGAGAAACAGAGTTCACATCATAGCCCAAAGTATGGAGGATTGACTGAATAGCGGCATTATGAGAGTCGGTCCCGTACTTCGCAATCTTGTCTGTCCAGGCTAATTGACTTCGGTAATCATTCACTATACTGACGTCAAGAAACACAGCAGCGCCGTCATGAACCACGATCACATCGGCTTTGATAAACGAGCTCGTCGTTGGTACTCGCAACTCCTCGAAGACTGTATAGCCCAATTTGCGCAGTCGCTTCGCCAGATCTTTAGCCACACGGTTGTGTCGGGCACAACGCACGTCATGGGTGATTCAGCATGACTGCAGAATATGAGCAAGGCTTTCCGGTTGACCGCAGTTGCCACGGCAGAGAACTGAGTGGTCACTTCGGCCACCTCGTGAATTTCGGACTTTAGTCCGCAACAGACTACATCTGATCTGGATAGCACGAATAAAGATTCTGGTGAAGATGCGATCTGGGCTAAGCAGCCAACGATTCGAGAGTGGAGAGTGTGACACTTCCTGAAGACCACGGCCATCAAGCGAATGGTAGAGTTTATCAATCCATGCCATATGGGCTTCCTCTTTGTTCGTCACCACTACACCCTGAACGCGTACTGGGATGTTCACTTCCCTCAAGATAAGGCCAAACGAATTATCTTTGACCACATTCCGCAGAACTGGACACAGATTGGAGAGAAGTCTCTCCACTCGAGATTTACGCGAGATTGGAATAGTGGTAGACAAACTCGGGATGCCCAAACCGTCCAAACGAATTGGCGGGTGGATGTAGCTGATTGGTGTGTCTTTAGAAAGGCGAAGCCACTGCTGAACAAACTGGTGAATCGTACAGTCCATGGCTTTGAGCGTGTTACGGTGGACTCGGCTCAATACTAACGAGTGATTCATCTTCGGGATCAGATGCTGTCTCAGGAATACAAGACGTTGGTATGGCTTCAAAGGTGCTTTGGTAGTTTCATACAGCATCGTACGAAGTTGCAGACAGTGGTTAGTGAATGCTTTACCCTTCCAGGTGAACGGGATACCTAGATAGATCACCGTGTCGGAGGCGCTTAGTGAGTGGATAATGTCCGGGCCGAAGTGGATAGACTCATCGGAGATGGCAGTTACATTGTGTTTATGGTCACCACGGATGACCATGAGTTTAGTCTTATGCGTGTTGATCTTCAGTCCGGATAGTTCCAGGGCACTAGCGGCGGCTGCAAGCTTCTTGGAGAGACGCGTAGGATTATCAGCTAGAAGGATCAGATCGTCGACGTAAGCGAAACCGCTAACCAGCGTGTCGTGGAACTGGTAGCCAAGCTTCGGTCGAGATAGTGCCAACACCTCATCCACTGCCATGATGAATAGTAGCGGGGACAGTGAGTCACCCTGGCGAACACCACGCTGGGATCGGAGTCATTGGGCGTGGCGGAAGCATTCATGTAGGATTCGGCAATGTATTGCGTTAGAGGTGGAGGAGCACCGGAGGCTCGGACCGATCTGATGATTGAATCTTGTGAGATAGAACCAAACGCTTCGGACACGTCGATAAAGGCCGCACACAAACTTGAAGACGTGGTACATGAGTTCCTAAGCAGCGCATGAAGCAGGGAGGTCGCCTCAAGGCAACCGTCACGGTGTAGGAATGCAAACTGGAGAGCGGGCAGTTGCAAGCGCGAATTCCAACGATCGGCCAATATCTTGTGGAAACAGCGTATCAACGTAGAATATACGGCGATAGGTCTGAGCTCGGTGGGAGATGAAGGATTGTTTACTCTGGGTACAAACGTGATGCGAGAGTGGCATAAATGGATTTGACAACCTTGGGTTAGCAGGAAAAGGTTGAAATATCCAGCCAAGGCATCAGCTCTCATACACTTCAAATGTTTGGGCAACAATACTTACTGATGGCCTATGTGAACCACTACAATCCCCACACTTCAGATCTTAACTTGTCATTGCAAGAGACAGAAACTTTCACCGTTGGCTACAACGGTAAACGCGAAGTAATTTCTGTCGACAGGCTGTAACCAGTATTTACGGGTGAATCATTAGCCGCACATCCTATATCGACAAGTAGAGTTCCGCGTCTGGAACCCCCGGTGGCAACAAAAGGCATCCCGTCCCCGGAACACCCCGTGGCTGTTGACACCCCCGCAACCCTGACCCTTGCTGCTTCTACCTCCAGTAATAGTCGTCTTGGTAGGGGGCTTCGCAAGCCTGCACGTTTCGCGGAACATGTTAACATTTCTTATTTTTGAGATGACAATTTTCATACTCATACTGATCGTTTTTGTTCTCCTGCTAACGCAAGCCATTCCGAGTTATTGTATGTCCAGACTTGGCGATCTTTAAAAACGTTTGTTGTTATCTATCCAACTGCTCATTTTTTGAAGTGTTGGATATTTTGACATGTAAAAACTAATAAAACGTTTGTTTTACTCTCACTTTCACAATTATCTGATGAATTACCATGTCTCCAACCAAAACGGCGTTGGTCGGGAAGAGGTCTATCAATTTTAGACAGGATCACAATAAGAAGAACACGGAAGCATAGACAGGAACATTGAAAATTGCCATGTCCGCGAAGTCGTTGGCTATAAAATTATTATTAGTCAGCCGGATACGTTGAGTTATCCCTTTCCGCCTGTCGTGCCGGTACCTCTCTGTAGTTTTTCGCATTTCCAGACTATCCGAACATAGTGCATGGAACGTTAACGCCCAGCTACCTATCATAGAGCATTGGACAAACTTACCCCCTTTTCTTTCAAGATATTTTAGAGTTAGGCAGCCCACTGCGACACAAAAGAAGCTTACTGAAGACTAAATCTAAATAGAAGAATTCTACCAGCGCAGCAGCCATCCTCGACCGACCCGACGGACATATGCATGAACCAAACAACAACTCTGGAACATGTCATGGGGTGACCAACACAGTCGTCGATCAGGGCCGAAACCAAGCTACTGAAGCCAAGCCACTAAAGCCAGTGGCTGTGTTGATTTAATATATAATGCCCTATTGATAATATACATGGCAGCCTTTATTGTTCCTCTTCGCTGAGTCTTTTGCAATCAGTCGGGATAACTTGGGGTCGTACTCATCAGCGTTACAACACAACTACGAGAAATAATATATTTGATAAGCACATTCCATTGTATATTTTTGACGATTTCAATTTTGTACCTACTTCTGTTTTAGTCAGGCTATTAATTCGCAATCTCCAGGGCCAAAACACAACACGCTCCTTACCTTGCTAGCTAGACGTGGTTTCTCTGTACACTCCATTTTCCAGGATCGATACCAGTACACGAGGGCCAATGCGCCGCGTCTTTGTTTTCATTGTCATTCGGTTTCTGTTAGTGACAACTGATTGGGTATTATTCTGTTGGACTGTTCCAACACGTCAACCCATACAAGGGATATGTTCCATGTGATATGCACTAGGTAGGCGAATGTAACGCTATCCTGAACCAGGGACTGGATCTCTAATGCAACTTCTTTGCATGGTGTTGTGATGTTGTCATGCCGTGTACATGTTAACACCCTATAGTACTCATCTTAATGATGAAATCTATCAACGAAACTTCTATCAATCAGTGTACTGTTCGAATCATCGTGCAGAAAGTCTTAGATGTCGATGTAAGTAACTGTGCGGATAAAGCTCATGGGTGAATATGCAGATGATGAATTGAGTCACTCCTTTGATTTACACTGAAATCCACGATGAAGCTTCAATCCGCAGTCTGCGCTCTTAAGGGAAACCGTAACCCTATTGATTTGCTTATGATTCATGTTTACAGGTTTGATTTATTGGTATTAAAAAATCCAGTGGTTTATTTGCAGTTGTAGAGTTATCAATATTTTGTACTTCATTTTGCTAACATGGCGCAACTGCTGCATCAGACCACATTGTACATTTTTGTTTGACTTGAGTAAAAACAACAACACAACACGTTTTCGAATAAACTCTGCTACACGTGCTTGCTGGTTCTTCCTACGACGCCGGTGTTTGATACCCAGTTTAAAACATCCTATT
>JTDE01002623.1:8168-23063 GCA_014338405.1 Paragonimus skrjabini miyazakii
AACAGTACACAAGCCCGATCACCTCGCCAAGGTAGCAGTATGGGTCGGGAGCTAGTCGTCTGTCACAACGAACACTATTTGCCGACGCTGCGACCGACTGACGTAAGGTGCTAGTTGGACAAATGACCTGGCGTAAACATGTGATCGTTCACGAAGGGGTTAGTCACTGTAGATCGGGTTCGTCTTCCAGGCTGGGGCCCTCGTGACTCGTAGAGTCAGTGGCTTGAGACGTTATGTGAGATGGTAACTAATCGAGTTCAGTGGCGTGAATGTTGTCGTTTTTGGGCCGAGTTGTTTGTGAAGTGAGTGTATGTAATGACGCGGAGCAGTGAAAACCATAAGGAAGCTGTCTTGTTGATGACGCCTTACTTTCACTTACAGCTCTGTTGTTTGTTTGCAAGGTGTAGGCGCCTTGATGTTGTATGTTTGAATATAGACGTAGCTATTTTTAGTGGTTAGGTCTTCGCCCCTTTCCCTTTTCTTCTTCTCTTCCTACACAGTGTTTGCTTTTTCTTCTTCGTGGCTGTGTGGCAGTTAAGCATAAGTGTGAACCACTGATGTATTGCTGTCTATGGTTTTTATTATTAGTTCAGCCTTTTCAGTTATGTTTCCTTCTAAGATATTCCTAATCCCTTTTGAGGTGGGCGGCCTCCGCGCCGCAGTCGGTTCTGATCAGACTCAAGGCGGTTGTGATGGTAATGGTTATGTTGATACTATGCGCTTATTGTTCGTTATCTTGTTATCCCTATCCACTTCTTATTATTATTGTTTGCCGAAATGTCTTCTAAGTATTAGAAGGCGGCTACATCACAATACCGCATTTGATGTGTTGCATTCTTTAAGGTTGCCGATTAATGACTTCTGTTGGGTACTTTTTCGATCCCCTCTGGAAAGGCGTGCTTGGCAGTGTTGTACTAGTCAGCTCCATCTTCTCTGGTAGCTCCTGATCAACTTACTCTATAGGGTGTCTATTTGAAAATTCACTACGTCCAAAAACTTGCTATTGCTGTGATTGAAGTTATCAAGTTCTGCAGACTGTTTTGCAAAGTGATACTGATTTCTTTTTTTCATTGCATTTCAATGTTCATATCGAATTTTCAGCATGCAAACATGTGAACTTTCGCATCTTGTGTGAGTGGCTGAACCCGTACTTGAGCAGCGATCGTATGTGTGATTTAAGTTTGTCACATACCCTATGAAATTCGATGTACTACCTATGCTGCTGGCAAGTTCTGGCTGATTATATTAACCTAACGAGGTCACGCGTCTGTCACTCGCCTATCTCGTATATAGCCTATTGCTATTCGCCTATCTCAGAAAACAGTGCACAATGCTCATGATTTATCCAGGCACCCACGTTCATCTCTCAACTTCATTAATTCATTTATGGAAAAAATAGAGCAATGCATCTGATACCGGCTTCATCTCAAGATCTGTCACGTGGTTGCTTAACTAGTCCTGGTTTCCCCCCCACTTCTCTTCTTTGATCTTTTAACGTTTCGGGTGATGTTGACAACGTTGTGCCTTACCAAACCCAACCGTTTAATTCGTTGGTATCCATTTCTTGGGGGTTTTTGTGCCCCAATTCTTTCCCATGCAGGCCACATGCGGAACTGCACTGTGCTTCAGGCAAAGCTATTCCGCGATTGGTTTACCTGTTGGTTTTTGTTTAATGACAGTTCCGGGCTTACTTTTAAGCTACGTCGTTCTGCGTGGCACACAGCTAGGTGCTTTCCTTCCGATGTGTAAAGGATCACTTCGATTCCTCATGTTATCTGAAAAGTAAAGCCCTAAAATCAATTACTAACGTGCTAGTGATTTTTTGTTTCTTCTCCCTTGGAGCATTGTTATCCCCGTTTATGACGTTTGATTCTTATTTGATTGATATCCGTTTAGTTCGTTCTTTAAATCACGTGATTTGGTGCTGGACTTGATACGCTTTTTGAATTCTAAAAAACGGCGTTGACGAGGCTTTAAGTTAATTGAGCGCACCAAAGGAGCTTAAATGTTGGAGTGGTTCACCAGACCTATTGGACGGTCGCACAAATCGGATAAAAAACACAAATTAGATTTTACTTACAAATCTCAGTTGTGTGTCCGCGAACGTGTACAAATTTAGACTCTAACTAGCCCCTCAGGTGGGCTCTCTTAGCCAATTAGTGAATTATTTGGCGTTCCCGTTTGATTGTTGAACCACAGCTTATGGATTGCCATCGTGATCTACATTTCCAAATGTGACCCCTAACCGCCCGTGTTGTGTGTCCCAGTGAAGTATGCTTAGTGGAGCCGCTGTTCGCCCGCTGTCAATACGGAGTTCTCATTTGTGGGCAACCATTTCGAACTTTCTCCATCTCAAGCGGTGTTGGACAAAGGTGTCTGACCTCCCCCTTCATATTCAACTATATGATAGACGACATCCTGGAATTTCACTCGGAAGTATCGGATATCTCGGAGTGGTACTTCTGCTAGGTTGTAAGCTGACTGATACTGAATATTCAGATGACAAACTAAGTAAACTTGGTCCTTTTGCAGAAAACGTGTAGATCGTGCGGAATCAGTTAACTGATATGGCTAGTCTGTGTGGGGTGCGCTTTGCATTTTCAAAAGGTAGTGTTATTACAAGATTGGGTTGGCACTGACCCAGCCTTTGTTATTGCTGACAGACCGTCAATCCTTTCACCTACTTGGGTGGTGTCATGTTGTCAACCTGTATTATTGCTGACGAGGTTTCCACGAGGATGACAAAAGCGCATAATGCACACGCTAATCTAAGTCACTTGTAGCGTCCCACAGACTTCCATTTATTGATTAAAAGCAGAGTTTACAACGCGTATGTATGTCCAGTTTCGCTCAGCAGATCAGAGACCTGGCCCATTCGTTCGGAAGGTGCATATAGACTATCCGTCTTCGACAACCATTGCCGCCGTCAGTTAGTCAGCGTCAAATGAGTTGGCTATGTGAGCAACGTGACAGTCCTTCGACGCGTGTTTGGGAAATGTGAAAGTTTGTGGCATTTAACCGAGGCCATGAAAATGCAATCTTTACTCCGTATGCCGGCGGATCGTCTTCCACACCGCGCATTATTCAGGGTGGATGCTGAGAGTTGAAGGAAACCACAAGGCGGTCATACAACTACTTGGTCATGTGCTCTGGAAGCTTATACCGTTCCGCTGGGCAAAGTTGGTGGATGTCACCTACTACGTTGGGGAGTTCGCGACCATCCACATCGCTGGTTAGGAACACTGACGTGGCACAGTCGCAGTGGCTGGCATCTATCCGCAAGCTTAACTCTTCTTTTTCATGTCACTCCGTTGTTTTTCTTCTTATGTTTCTGCTTATTGCTCCGTCACCGTGCGGACGGATGTCAGCACGAGCAGTAGACCGAGCCATAGTACCTAATGGTTTCTCTCAAAGTTGAAAATGATGATGATGGTGCGACAGTCGGCAACTCGCGTCATAGTGCCGTGTAGTTCGGCTCATGATCGCTTATGTACTTATATGTTTGTATGTTGTGCGTAGCTTTTATGTTGGGTGGTAATATTTTGAAAAAAGTTTGTGTTCTCCATTAAAGTGCCTCCATTCTTTCCTCCTCATCGTTGCGTGTATGCAAATATGCCTATGCCAACCGACAAGCGTGTGTTGAATCCTTCCAATGAAATTGCCACCTAAGATTGATACGCCCAAGGCGATTTTAACGTATTCTCAGTCAAGTTTTTAGCGTGTGCATCAGATAAGTGTCTACTACCTTGTGACTCAGTTCAACTCTCTGGCTATATATTAACGAATTACTTTTTGAATGTGAGTAGAAGCTTTGGAGGTATCCTGTATCAATAACGACTATGGTCGGTAGGGTTGGTAAAGTCATCTCAGACGCAGACACCTGCTGTTTAAGGGCAAAAGGTTCTTTGTTATGCATCACACTTTTTTATTCATAGCGTATTTTACCTGTTAGCCCCCATATACTTGGAACACGTTCAAACTCGCGCACCAGTATGTGGTTACTGAGGCTGTCCTATGTGTTTCTTCGTTTAGAATTTTGTTGGCCATGCTCTCTGTTTGTTCTCGAACGATTCCTACAAGACCGATGTGCCGGCTATTGAGGTGATCCGACGAATGCAGTTATACGATCAGTCTGTTGCTCGTTTCGGAAAGTCGCCCTATGTGTATCCTTTGTACGGCTTGGGCGAATTGCCTCAAGCGTTTGCTCGTCTCAGTGCTGTTTACGGTGGTACGTACATGTTGAATAAACCGGTGGAAGAGATTGTGATGGAGAATGGTAAGGTTGTCGGCGTCAAGGCTGAAGGTGAAGTGGCCCGATGCGATGCTGTGATTTGTGACCCAAGCTATGTTCCTAATCGGGTAAAGAAGGTTGGCCAAGTAAGTCACTGACCGTCTGTTTTTACGTGAAATATACTCATTCTTCTTTGCCTGACTGTGCTTTTTGCCACTCTGCACAGTAAATCAAAAGTGAATTAGGATGTATAGTAAAAAATAATAATTATATTCTATTGTAGCTACGTTTCACTTTTTAGGCGACGTACATCAATTTAATACTCGAGGCTGTTTTAAGATAGACTAATTTGTTGGTTCAGATAGTATTTTTTCGTCTTTTTCTTGTTTTTTCCGTATGCCTCCTAGTATCTGTTATCTCTCTGTGCTATTAGGTGGTTCGTGCAATCTGCATTCTTGCTCACCCCATCCAAAATGCCAAAGATGCGGCCTCTCTACAGGTGATCATTCCTCAGAGCGAAGTTGGACGACGTCACGGTAAGTGACTACAGTGTCCTTGTAGTTTTGTTTTTTACTCACTTCTGACCATCAGTGGGATGATACATGTTTTCTTCATCTTTGCTTTCTTTCACAGATATCTACATTTCGTGTGTGTCCAATTCACACCAGGTCTGCCCGAAAAATTTCTTCATTGCCCTGGTGGCGACCACCGTTGAGACTCCGTTTCCACAGCAAGAATTACAGCCTGGATTAAGGCTATTGGAGCCGATCGAACAAGTTTTTTATTCCGTGGATGACCTCTATGAGCCAACCGACGATGGTCGTACTAGTCGGGTGAGATGCATTTATACGCTTTGTATTACTCATCTGAGTTTTGGATCCTATATGTTTTTATGCACCTTTAAGCCCTAAGACGATTGACAGGTTCTCTATCTCGGTCTAGTAAGGCATGTACGGTTCCACATCGGAATGCTAACAGAAATTTAGTGAGTCCTTTAGGTTGTTCGCTAATTTGGTTATAAATTTTTCATTCTCATCAGCTAGTGAACGCGGTAGTTTGGTAAACGACGGCTGTTTCCATATACGTGTGCCATGGTGTTCTGCTACCTTTTCTTTCTTTAACCTTATTCTTGTATTATATTTTAAGAGTGCTTGATTTCGTACTGCCAAACTAAACTTGTTTTATCCGTTGTAGAGTTCGGTGGTGTTTACTCCCACAGTGAAATACATCTTGTTGTACATGCCCTTTATATGCTTATCTTCCTACAATTAGACACTCCATTTTCCCCCCAGACGTGAAGATTCCACTTTTACACTAACCTGCCGTCTGACCAACCACCATTGACCGACTGGGCTACGAAACCTTTCATTGACACCCCTTCTGGTCTCATTCATTCGTGTATACACTTTATATGGAGTGTATTGGTAGAATCACAAGTGGTACAATGCAGTGCGAGCGACTCAAGTCTAACTCATCTTACAGTGAGGAACTGGCCCATCACGTGGACATATTGAGCAGGACATCGACCTTTGTTATCGATTATCGTTGCTACGCTAAGCTTCCTCCGTGATGAATAATGCGCCGACCAGTGGTTGTTTAAAGTAGGAGTACCTGTTTTGTATTTGCACCCACTGGATTATGCTTCAATATCTGAGCACGTCTGCACGGTCAGTTATAAAAATGTGAACCCTATGAATGTACTTGCCTTCTGTCCATCTGCTTCTATTTGGTTTGCTTGATGTGATTGTGACTGAAAGAGTGGACTTTTATAGCTCTCTCGATCAACACAGCAAGTAAGTTTGACCATCATCTCAGAAGAGGGATTATAGGCACTTCGCCTGAGCTTGAAATATGATGCAATAGTGCGTTGTTGTGAAACACTGATTGTTAAGCATCGCTTCTGATTCACAGCCATATCGGTTGTCAGTCATTTGTTTGTGAAGCCTATGATCACGGTTTAATGGGTTTGAGCTAGACCATTTAGACGACGATACCGAAGTTATGTACAACACTTATGTCGGTTCTCCGTCGAATGCTGAAGCTGTCGTGAAACGTAAGGTACCTCGGATTGGCCTTTCTTCTCATTGATTCTCTGTAAGCCTGTTGGTAAAGGTCTTTGGTCCTGGTTCCTGGGTTTACCTCAGAGTGATTGTGTGGATAGAACCACGAGTAGCACAGTGCAAGGTATTTACTATGGCTTGTTTGCTCGAACTTCATGTAACTTTATCCGGATAAGATTGTCTTTAACTAGTATCGCATGTGAACACGCTGTTCAAAGGGTTGTTCCCGATCCGTGATCTGATAGTTTATGCGATTCCTAGCTGCGTTGTTGTTTTATTTTGGGATTTGTCTCGGCGTACCAAGCGAGCTTATATACGGTTAATCGGATCCATCCGATTCGTTCATTTTTATGTGTAGGTAATCTAATCGTTATTCTGTGACGTTGTGACTAAACGTTTGCTATCTAGTCTGCCAATCTATCAAAAATATGCGCGCATAATTGACTGTTACTTTCATCGTCACCATCATCACAACAGCCTTGAACCTGACGAGGTACTGTAGCGCGGACCACCGCCAACTTCAACGGCAACGTGGAACATCCTAGAAAATAAAAACCTCACAAAAGATGTTGAAAATCCACAATAGAAGACTTGTGGTGACCAGCGATCTTATGGTTTCTCTAAGGATCCCTGTTGCAACCGTGTTTTCTCGCCTGTCTGTTCTGTACACATGATTCTGCTGCTATAGGAGCCCTGATACGAACTCAGTACCACTTTCTTCAGTCGTACGGCTAATTGCACGCAGCGAATGCTTGCTCTTTTTCTAACGACTCTTCTGTTGTCCCATTCTTCAAGGTATTTTATCTCGGGTCTTTTCGTGCGTCGTTTAACACTCTCGAAGGTTCTGTGCACTTTTTGCTTGGTGCGCTTGTGAATACCGCCGAGTGGACTGGAGCCCACCTAACGTTTCTTTTTTTCTCTTGGTTGCCGCCGTTCGTCCCAGACTAGACAAATTAACTACTTATCATATTCTCAAACATTGCTGGAAATGTACGGTTTGTTTCCAAACCCTGCCGCGTTCTTTTACTTTGATGCCTATTGGGAATATATTTCGACTGGAGCCCTTCATGAAAGGCATATTAAATTGTTAGTGAACAAGGGTCAATCTCATGCTCACTTGTCCACTACAGACCAAACGGAAGAACTAGAACTGATATGAACACAGGTTAGCCGTTGACTGCGGCACACTGCCATTTCGAATAGCGTTCCCAGTCAGCGACTGGCATGTTCACGAGGATCCTAGCCAGGCAGGCAACACCTGCTATGCAACACCCTCCATGAAACGGCCAGAGCTTTCGTATTTCGTGACCATGTTGTCGCTTGATCACCACGCGGTTCTAGTCAACTGTTAGTGGTCTCAGTATATTGTGCTCGGTACGATATACGCTTTGCTGACGTACGAAGTACGTGACCCAACCATCGTAGGCTGTGCAGTGTGATTAACTGACCAATTGTTCGCGCATCCCGAGTGTCCCGGAATACGCGCCAACAAACGGTCGTCTTGCTTACGCGGCAAGTCCACTTGATGTGGGTTATTTGGCGGAGACAAAGATGGTCAGACACATCAGATCTGTTGACAACTTCGTTGCAAACAGGCCACGTTTCCGAACCATAGAGCAGAACGGAACGCACACAGGCATTAAGTACTTTTCCTTTCAGCGACAACCGAACGTCTTTTCGACGCCATCGGTGACGCAGGTTGACAAATGCAACTCGTGACTGCTATCTCCGCTGG
This sequence comes from Paragonimus skrjabini miyazakii, assembly GCA_014338405.1. Lineage (NCBI taxonomy): Eukaryota > Metazoa > Platyhelminthes > Trematoda > Plagiorchiida > Troglotrematidae > Paragonimus > Paragonimus skrjabini miyazakii. The sequence continues at coordinate 16,195 of JTDE01002623.1, forward strand.
TATCACAGTATTATTTCAAGCAAGCGAGGTAGTGCTACCCAAGTTCGTGAAGGTGCCCACAGTCTCAATCGGATTAACTGCAATGAAGATGGTAGGAGTGGGAGTGCTCCAATCTTAAATCAGCACTTTGCGCTTCAAAGGTACGGAACATATTCCATACAAACCAGCCCGGTCACTCATCTTGTTCAGGTTGATCTGCATGTCTTCGACACACACACTCCATGTCGGTCAACCTAGCTCCAGGAAGAAGCACAACACCAAGCTGACTGGATTCCCCAAACCCAACTTCTAGGTTTCAGTGTGGTGTTTTTCAGACGTTCATTGCGATGATAGTGACCGCATTTACTTGTTTCTCCATTTGACCTATCCACGTTATTATCTTTTCGGCGTTCGGAAGTGTTTTGCAACTCTTGTTGAACCCATTTTTTAAAATTAATCCTTAAAAATTGGCCAGACTTCTCACAACCATCGTTTTGTTTGTATTTTCAGATCTTCATTTCGAATAGCTATGACGCCTCAACACACTTCGAGAGTACATGTGCCAACGTGTTGTCACTGTACGAGAAGATTACCGGCAAACCGTTTGACTTTTCCCAGGTGACCAAGCAATTAAACCAGGATGACGAGGACGGGACTTGAGACTCCACGTCTTTTGTCTTAGTCTTCAGTGATCTTCCCCCACATTCCCTTTCCGAGCGATTCATGCCTCGTTTGTAAACCAGTGGTTTGCATATTGTCTGTTTTTTTTTCATATCCTACGTTTTCGTCTGTTGTCTGTCCCAAGTCCGTTTCGGTAATTTGATAGTTGGGTTTTGTACTCCAAATCCCTGGATCAAATGATGGGCGGTTGCGTTTTCCAGGCTAATGCCCGTTAATTTTTATTTTTTGCCCTTACTTATCTTCGTGTTTAAACTTCCATTATACACCGCATATTTCAAAGTTTGAATTCTGTCCTTCTCATCCCAGTGCGCCCACACAGTCGGGCAGAAAACTGACCATTGTTTTTCCTTCTTCATGCCTATCTGTCAGTCTACCGCGTTTATTTAACGAGTGAATTATCTTGTAATTGACTTTTGTCCAGTCATTCCGTCGCATTATGTGTTATGCTTCATACGGTTTTATAGGCACCCGTTCACAATCGGTAGCACTCTGGAATTTTAATGTAAGCGCGGCTGTGTGAATCCCTAAACTGGCATGGCATTTCCTCTGAGAATAAACGACGTACTTCATCGCTACAAAGGTCTTTAATTGGCACTGCTGTGGTTTGGGATCTTTTGGTATTGGGCCCTTATATTTTGTAATCCGACTTGCTTTGCGTTCACTTCATGTCAGTACCGTATGAGGTAAGTGTGAATGACTAGCAGCCAGTTATGATTAGAAAGTTATTCCTAGCTGTATATGTATCGCCGTGCCGCCGGAAGCTCCGAATGATAGATAATGGGCTTAGGATATTAATCTTAACGTGCTTGTCAAGCTTTCTGTGAAACATGAACGCTTTTAGATCCAGCTCAGGCAGTCCATTTTTGGTACATTCGGTAAGTACTTGTTGTTCGTGTGACTTGAAGATGTTCGGTTTTTACCACTCTGACTGGCGCTAACTGCTTGCTCGGTGATACAGTGTTTTTACACTGCTATGGTTTTGACCCCCCGGTGGTCATTGTATGTCGTGCACCTCATTGATCTCTACTAGTTCTACTTTCTTAATCAGTCTCGGATCAATAACGTGTGCGTGTGGTGGCTGCTTTATCACTACTAGGGGACGCTTTAATCGATTGACAGCTGATTGTCAAACCGCGGTGAGAGCAGGCTTATATGTGTCGTGCAGTACTTTCAGTATGGCGTAGAAACAATTCTGTATGTGTTATGGTGATCCTCTACGTTTTTGAGGAAATCTCTGGACCTTGGCCGGTCGATCGATCAGCTCTACTACAAAAGAAAATGCTAGTAGAGTCCGTCTACTTTATGCGTTCCCGTTCTGTCTTGAATCGAGTTTTCCCCAAAACCACACCGCACATACATGCAGCCTGCCTTATAGATGGATACTTCGTCAGTGATCTCCAATTTTTGTCATCTGGTGACACAAAGGAGCTACATCCATTTTAGCTTCCGAATGATTTTCATTAATTGCGCCATGCTGAATGCTCAAGAGGGTTAAACCATACGATTGGTCGTACAGTCTCATGTGGTCACCTTTCAACCGTGCTCTGTTATATCCGGAGTTTTTGCAGTCGTCGCTTTGCCATTTATCCACTCCTCCCAATAGTGGTTCTCACCATTCAATTTTGGACGTTGCTGTTCTAGTAACCATGTTGCTTCTGTAGTAGTGACCATGCTTTGTGGAATACCTGCTCGGAAATTCGCAATGGCGATCAGCTGGTCTGTTTCTTTTGGGACTTCGGTGAGCTAAACGCACCTTTTGAATACTGACATGAATTAATTGACTTGAAGTGGTGTCTCGAATAGTTGATTTCACATCAAGTGATGAATTACTTGTCGTTGTTTTCCGAGGAGTGGTTTGATCGTGTTTGAAAAGGGACCACAGTGCTAACCGCCATACACAAGTATGCTTGTAAATTTAAAGAGCTAGTTTTTATAGAGCTTTTTCAAATTCCCTTAACGTGATGTGTCGACTCTTGTATTGCCAATGTTCGCTGCATACTTTACCCACCTTCTCGAAGCACCGCGCGTGCATCGATCCTTCAAGCTTTCTCTCTGCGTTCATGTTGTTAAGCAGCCGACCGATTAAGCATGCTAAGAGAGGCAGTCTGCGATCTAGCGATGAGCTATCTGTGAACCTGGTTCAAAATAATCAGCTGGTTAATATGAAACTTCAATCCTATTGATTGATCATCCACGTGGTATACTTCCTTCTGTTTAGCAACCCATGGTCGTTGTCGTATGTTCCGGTCCTCTAGCGCTCCTAAAGTTTGTTGATTTTAGAAGTTAGTTTAATTATTTTACTAGGTGGTCTGGCGGAGAATAGTTGACTCGACCACTGGGCGATTGCCTATTTGTTGTCGTTGCGTGAAGAGTCTAGCTGAATTCGCTACAGCTCACGGGATGCAAATGCGTAGGTAAATAACGGGACGAATATAATTTGGTGACAGGTGTCCAGTCTTTCTTTGCAGTCTGTCATTTAATGTGAAGTATTTTCCAGCGTAGTCAGTTTTTCTAAGTGAAATTCCCTTAAGGCCTTATTAAAATGTTTGCTCTTTGAAGCAGTCTTGATGTTTGACAGTGTTGATTTAGCACAAGGCAAGGGATGGTTTTAACCAAAATATTTAAATTTAACACCCGCATGTGGTATCGAGCTTGTTCTCATTGCGGTGCTGTTTTCATGAAGTCCGGAGTACTGCCCCTTCCCCTTGTTGTGATTGAATGAACCGTGACTACTGTAAGTCAGTAACCGTTTATCTATTATCTTTTATGATTCCACAACGACACTGTTACAGCCAATCAGTACGTATGCTCAATATACCTTTTGTCCGTTTCTACACAACCTCTGCAGTTACTTAAAAGGACAATTTATTGCTCATTTTGGTTGATGGTCTAATCAACCATAAATATTTTTTTCCAAGTGATTTATTTTCTACAACATATTCCCTCCAAAATATAAGTTCGGCTGCTTTCTTGGTGGCTTTGTTCACGAGAAGTTTAACTGTTCAGGTTGTCGTGTCGTAGACAGAACGGTGAATCCATGCGATGGTTTTTGGATGACTGCGTTTGCATATTGTAGGTCGGTTAACGAACCCGATACACGAACCCTACATGTGAGTTACTCAATTTGAGCTGGTTGTGCAGTGGCGCATGTGCGTAATAGATATTCCATATGGCTACACGGCAGATGGATTGGTAAACCCCGTCAATCAGTTGTGTATAACGCGAATTACTTCAGTCGTACTCGAACAGTGAAACGGATGAGCTTGCGGGTATTCAGAATACAACTTGGTAAATATACCTCCCCCAGCCTACGACATTAAGTTGATACATATCTAGAATTAATGTGCTCATTGCCGCACATTCAAATTACAACACGGTTGTGTAACTCCCACGTTAGGTCATGGTTGAACTTCTTGTAACATGAGTTCGTATGCGGGTGACGGATAAGCAATCAGATTTTCCTCTATCGGATGCCCCATTTTTCAGCAACACAACCGTTCAGAACTCTGAATGGAGACTCTTTCTATTGGCCAACTGCTGTAATTTCACAATAACCGCAAAATTCTACAATGATGGACTATTACTATCATCATAATCAAGGGGGTCAATACATCAGTGGTTTGCCATGTTTCTCAGCAGCCGTACAAACATCACCAAAGTGCCTACACCTTGGAAAGAATCATCATCATACCAGCCATGAGCCTAACAAAAAGGTGCTATGGCTCGGGCTGCCATTCACTTCAACGGTGACGCGGAAATATCCTAGAAGAAAGCGCTACTAAGAAGGTTGAAAATTAATAATAGAGTTCTAATCGGAAGAACAAAAAATGGTATGGGTGCAGGTATGCCATTGACTGCGACACATCGCCATCTCGGATAGCGTCTCTAACCAGCAATGTGAGTGATCACAAGGACCCCAGCCAAGCAGTGGACACTTGCCCACTTTGCTCAGTGGAGCAGCCAGAGTCTTCATATCTTGCGACCACCTTGTTGCTTGACCAGTTTTAGTAAACTGCCATGACTACGCGTGAGTTATGTATGTGTGATCTGCGATATCAGGATGTTATTCGTGCAAGTCTTTCATGTTGTAACATGGGAGCATTTAGTCTTGAACCGAACGGTCTGGAGAATCAGGATCCAGAGGAGCCTCCGAAGGTTCAGAGAGTAGTTATTGCGCGGTCGTGAAGTGAAATGCACGGTACGCAAGAGAACCATCAGTGCCATAGGTTTTGGTGACATTACTGTATGATGTTGCAATGTGTGTGACCACAAATGCGTTAACCATTCGGAATTAGTAGGTCATCAACCTACTCATAGTGCAGTAAAGTTGAGCGATCGTAACATACTACTCATACCACGGCTATTCAGTAGTAGGATCGGAGCATATATTTTGACATCGTACAAGCCGCAGGGAAAATGCAGGAAGGAAAATCAGAGTGCAGCATCGCTCATAGTGGTCTCTGCTACTTGACGGAACTGAGCGTTGACGTATGTGGCAACCGAGATGGTCCGGGCCGAATACCGCGTGCAAATGAGTGGTTTTGTTTCAAGTCTTGTTTAAATGCTTAACCCATGTGTTGGTTTGTCGAGTAAACAACCCTTGTGCCATCCGCGTTCTTGGATAACAACTATTGGTGCCGTGATCAGGATTGGGGGATGAAGATCCCATGACCGCGGCCGTTCGAGGATGGGGATGTCCGGAGCTTTCTGTTGGACTTCGAGGACGTGGCGGAAACGGTCGGACTCAAGACCGAATAGGCGAAGCTGGCAGCCCCAAGGATGCTTCTCAAGGGCAGGGCGAAGGCGGTTCTGGAGGCGGCGCGAAGCTGGAGTGGGCCGCCGCGAAGGAGGCGCTGATCGCCGGGTTCGGCAGCCCAGCCGATTGCCAGGAGGTAATGCGGCAATTCAAGGGCGCCCGGCTTGGACCATGAGGCGACGCTCTAGTGTATGCCGTGTCACTGCGGGCAACGTTGTCAAGAGCCTTGCCACATTTGGACCAGGATTCGGAACAACGCATGCTTACAGATCAGTTCTTGGATGGAATGCCACCAGCGGTGCGGGATCAGTTCAAGGTGGCTCTCATCGCACATCCAATGACGTTAGAACAGCGAGCTGAGGCGGCTCGACAATTACTGGCAGACAACTCTCCGACAGTTTGCGAGTTGAAGACGAGTGAACTGGATGACCTGCGAACCGCAGTGGAAAAATTGATTCAAGAAGTGGCCGCTTTGAAGATCAGGAGGGAACAGAACTGTGGCGACGTCTGTTACAGATGCGGAAGACGTGGACACTGGCGAAGATTTTGCCCCGGGGCGAGAAAGGTTTCATGTAAATAAACGTTTTGCTGATTGTTTTTTGTCTGGGAAGGCCGATTCGATAATAGGGGCGGTTGATAAGACGACTGTTCAGGCTAGGATAGAAATCAATGGTAGCTCGGAGTGCTGTTTGATTGACACTTGTGCGGCGATTTCATTGATTAGATCGAGAGAAACTGTTCAGCCGTGTGCGATGGTCGTTCGAACGGTCGGTGAGTTTACACTCAGAGTTACCGGCGTTGCGGAGTATGATATCGGAATCGATGATCACGTAGTCAAGCAATCGTTCGTAATTTCCCCCGACGCACGCCAGACTATATTGGGTGCGGATTTTCTTGAACGCGCTGAGGCTGTGATTGATTTGAAGCATGGTAAACTCGTAACAAAGTATGGAGTGGTTCCATTAGTGAGAAAACGCAAGCCTCGGCTTGGAGAACTTGAAGCGAACGAACCCGGAGCAATACCAGTCGGTGACAATCGGTTGCTGAGTAAAGTGATACGCAAATTCCGAAAGCTGTTCACCACGGATCAAGACCCATATGGCTACTGTGACTGGATTAAACATGAAATCTTTATCAAGCCAGACCAATTTCGACCATTCGGGCCCAGAAGGACTAGTTCATCTGCTGCCGGAAGTTGAGCGACAAGTGAAAGACATGCTGAAGGAGGAAATCATTGAGAAGGCTGATAGCCCATTCAATTCTCCTGTTCTGTTGGTAAGGAAGCCCAGTGGGAAATTTCAATTTTGTGTCGAGTTCAGAAGACTCAACGAGATTACAGTCAACAAAGTGGTAGCAGTCCCAGCCGTGGCATAAATTTTCGAAAAGCTACAAAACGCCAAGATATTTACAGTGCTAGGCCTGCGGTCTGGATATTGGCAGGTTCCAATCAAGC
>JTDE01002623.1:24988-86054 GCA_014338405.1 Paragonimus skrjabini miyazakii
TCCAAGGTTAAATACAGAGACAGGCAGAGTCCAGACGCAACAGGACCAGGATCTAGGAAGTTCCTAGCAAGGTGGAGAGGACCTTATGTGGTAGTGCATCGCCGTGGTCCAGTGTATCTGATCAAGAATGATGGGAATCAACATCGAATGAACGGGAGCCAGCTTCGCAAATGATACCACGCCCCGAGCAGAGGAGAATGTACGCCAGGAGCAGCGACGTCCCCGAGGCCAACACGCAGATCGTCAAGAGAGCGAAGGGAACCTGAACGGCTTTTGTTGCGGCTGGAACAATCTTTGCGGGGGGAGGAGTGCAGTGAAGTTGAGCGATCGTAACATACTACTCATACCACGGCTATTCAGTAGTAGGACCGGAGCATATATTTTGACATCGTACAAGCCGCAGGGAAAATGCAGGAGGGAAAATCAGAGTGCAGCATCGCTCATAGTGGTCCCTGCTACTTAACGGAACTGAGCATTGACGTCTGCGGCAACCGAAAAGGTCTGGGGTTGAATACCGCGTGCAAATGAGTGGTTTTGTTTCAAGTCTTGTTTAAATGCTTAACCCATGTGTTGGTTTGTCGAGTAAACAGCCCTTGTGCCATCCGCGTTCTTGGATCACAGCAATAGTACGCCGTCGCCCAAAAGACAACGAGAACGTTAGGATCAATTAAGTTATATCAGTTGTATCCATTGTTTTTAGTTGTATTTTGTTTTTATTATTGTATATCCCACTTTTGTGTATTGTTGCATAACTGTACTGTTATTGTGCTGTGTTATTGTGTACTGTTATTGTGCAACTCACTTTTGTATAATGTCGTACCGTTGTATTGTATTCCAGTTTTAAACCAGCTTGGTTAAATAAGTTCTTGCTATGGATGACCTGAGCTCTAACTGCGAAGACTGTAGGTGTCGTCAGCCAGTTACTGAGGGTATCCAGTGCGATAACTGAAAAGTGGTATCACAGCCGGTGCTCCACACTGACCGAGGTAGCAGTAATGTTGTATAGATAACATAAACAGTTGAGGTGGGTCTGCTCTCACTGCTGTTCATTGGTGGAAGTCTTTTCACAATTACTGCAAAATTCTGAAAGCCATTAGAGCACTGATATAAAAGAAAGTGCCCTAAAAGTTTCTGTCGAGCTGAGGGAGTGTAAGATAGAGAGGGTGATTGCAGAGCAGATGGAAGAGATAACAGCTCTTAAGTTGTGGATCGACGGACTGGTGAATGACACACTGGAACTGCGCATTGCCGGCGAAAAACTAATAGGCAGATCCCGTAACATTCTGATTCTCAACCATGAAGAGCCAGTAATCAGAGAGATAAAAACCGGAAAAGAGCTAGATAGAATGAGGGTGATGGAAATTCTCAGGATGGCAGGGTCGTCTACAACCACCAGTATCAAATGCTTACATTGAGCAGGTAGCTGAAGACTAAATAATTCCAACGGCACTTAAAATCAGGCACGTCCAATACTTATCGAGTTTATACAAGTCTCCCAAAGGGACTATGTACTTAGTAAGGCTGACAGAGTACATGAACTGTCACGAGGTAGGTCTCAACTCATTCCAGACAATAAAATGGACTCAGAGTCTGGCAGTAAGTCATCGTTGCCGCCGAAAACAACAGCCGGTGGTGTTTCAGATAGACTGGGTCCAAGAGAAGGATATGGTCGTACTGATGACTCCATTGATCCAGTGTAACAGACAGGCTGAATTACCAGAAAATGACAGGAATGCTGGATCTAAAAAAAGCTCATCCATGATTGCATCTATTACGACAGTAGTATGTAGCGGTAGATCCGAGGTTGGCCGTAGTATAAGTAAGGGCACATCATTCGCCGCTAAGGCAAGCACCATCTGTGTGACGGAACAGAAAGCCAACAGTACACCGGGAAGCCAGGAAGCTTCAGTCAGTAAAACAAGGTCGGAAAAACCACGAAATTGATAACACCTAAGGCCAAACCCCACCTGAAAAGGGTTGTCCCAGCAAGTAAGCTCTTAAAGGGGAGTCGAGCAATTTGCCATAGTCAGGTTGTAGCTGAGGATGTCGCCCGACCAATGACGATGACAATGGAGGAGGATAGAGATACGAAGCCAGTGGAAAGCGGTTGGGTTCCTGTGGTATGAAGAGTTGGAAGGCTTAAAGAAGTAGTGGAGCCAAACGTTTTGGTGTTGGACAGAGAAGCTACTCAAAAAAACGGGTAATCCCCTAGGGTCCTCCGCCCGAGGGGAGTTCTGGTATAGTGAAGTTATCCGGGCAAATGCTGCATGAAAAGAACCTCAAGTTTTGGTATACAAATGCTTGCAACATTAGCAACAAGTGGGGGGAGCTTAAGGAACGTAGTAATGGTTTTGATGTCATGGGTGTGACTGAAACATGGCCAAAACCGGAAGTAGATTTGGGGAACTGCCCTTCAGAGGACTTTTCCGTCTACAGGCAGGATCGCTTGGATGGACGCGCGGGTGGAGGGGTCTTGCTCTTGATAAGCAATCAGTACAAACAGTGGGGGCCCCCTTCTCACTAAATACCCCGAACGCACAGGCAATTTCACGCTCTATTCAGGAGGCTGATTATTTGCAGCGCCTATAGGGGACCACTGGCTGGTATTGACGAGGATAAGTTTCTGCTAAGTGTCTTAAACGCTCTAGCTAATGATTCAATGAACTTAATGGTAGCTGGAGACTTCAACCTCCCGAAAATCTCTTGGGAGCATGAAACGGCCAGGACGGATATTCCCGAAGGAATATTCCTGGACTGGTTGCACTCTAATTCGTTAAGTCAACATGTTCAGGTGCCTACTGGGTTCCGACACGGGCATGCACCATCCGTTCTGGATCTAATAGTTACTCGATATGAACAGGGTATTGTAAATTTGGAAAGTGAGGCCCCACTTGGGAAGAGCGATAATTTTGTTCTGCGTTTCGAAGTCCGCGCGACAAAAACGCATCCCCTGAAAAAAATTTTTCGCAATTTTGGTCGAATGGGTGTCGTACGGCTCTTGGAAGCGGCACGGAGCACGTCTTGGACTCCTGAGGGGAAAAACGCTTCTCTAGAAGATATGTGAAAAGTCATCAAAGAAGGACTTATAGTACTAATGGACCTGTTTGCACCCCTAGTACCAAGAAGAGCTCGAAATCGTCCGCCATGGTGGAGACAAACGGTGCGTAGAGCACTTTTCAACAGAAACGAATGTTGGAGGGAATACAAAAAAACGAAAGCCATCGTAACTGGCCAAAGTATAAAGCTTGTAGGAATGCAGCCAGCAAGGCCCAGCGCCTGACAAAATATCGCTTTGATGCAGCCTTGCTCTCAAGGCAAAAGCAGCTCCGACACATTTTTACGTTCAATCCAAGGAAGCCTGCATGCAAGAAGTATGAGCTCTGTTGACAAAAGAGGGTAAACCAGCCCCTGATGAAACAGTGAAAGCCAACCTCCTTCGTGAATTTTTCAGGGGGTTCACAGGAGGGACGATGGCAACAAGGTCCTGCCAACACTGGTAGAGTTCAGACTTCACATCATAATGAACAATATAGCTCTCACTGAGGTCCTAAGCTTCCTTAAACCGTTAAAGTCCGCAGGAGCTGATGGTATCCATCTGAGCATTATTAAGCAATTAGCGGAAGTTCTTCAGCGTCCAGTGTGGAAGCTGTTTACGATTTCCTTAAAGGAGGGAAAAATCTCAGATGATTAACGCGTAGCCACGGTGGTCGCTATTCATAAGGGAGGCTCGCGAGACCTGGAACGGCTAGTTAGGGACAAAGTTTCGACGTATCTTGTTGAAAACGACCTTCTTAGCATTGCACAACACGGTTTCCAGAAAGGAAAATCGTGTCTGTCCAACCTCCTGTATTTCATGAATGAAGTCACGAGACGATTGGACGAAGGCCGGAAAGTAGAGGTTTGTTACTTGAATCTCAGCGAAGCCTTCGATTCATTAAATCACCGTCATCTCATCCACAAAATGAAGTGGTTTGGTATCCCCAACTTAGTGGTTGACTGGGTAGAGGATTTTTTTACGTAACAGGGTTTTTAAAGTGAAGGTTGGAAGCGGATTACCTGAGGTAGGCACAGCCCATAGTGACGTCCCTCAAGGATCCGTTTTGGGTCCAACTGTTCGTAAATGATCTAGTGAATGGCCTTAGCAAACCCATGCTTCGTATTCACAGATGATGTTAAGATAGCAGGGTCTACAAATCGGGCCGCATTAACGCAGGATCTGAAGGCAGTAGCAGAGTGGTCTGTTAAATGGGACCTTCCATTGAATGCTGCCAAATGGTAACTGGAAACTCCGAACCCCTTGAAGTACCCTGTCCCCAGGGTCCCTTCACCATTGAGTGCGTAGAAAAGGCCCGAGACCTGGGAGTATTGATCAGAAACGACTTCAGGCCCTCAGCCCAATGTTCTGCAGCTGCACATAGAGTCCGCAGTGAGCTGTTTAGACTTAAGCGACTAACAGGCAACCGGAAGTATTCCTGCCGCTATACAAGGCCATTGTTCGGCCTCACCTGGAGTACTTCGTTCAGACATGGGCTCCCTACCTACGTAAGGATATCCATCGCATTGAGAGAGTACAACAGCTCGCAACTCGAATGATTATGGGATTTAGGGGTAAACCTTATCTTGACCGATTAAAAGAGCTCAGATTGTACTCCATGGAAAGGAGGAGAGTGAGAGGTGATCATATCGAGACCTTCAGAATACTAAAAGGCATAAGTGGCGTAAAGTTCATAGACTTGTTTGCACAAATGGGTCAAGAGGCTATCACCACAGGTCACAGTCTCCGACTGAAGAAAAGCAGGGCTCGTTTAGAAGTACGAGAAAATTTCTTCAGCAATCGGATAGTGAATACGTAGAACAAGCTCCCAGATGAAGTAGTTCATAGCGATATACTGTGATCTCTTTCAAATTACGGCTGGGTAAAGTGTGGCAGGAGATCTTCCCAGATCTACTTCATCATAGCGGACAAGACTTGGCAGGTAATGGTAGCATAGAGGAATGTGGCAGCGTAAGGGCTCGCTTTTGTCTTGGAGTCAGTTTCAGGTTACATCTGTGACAGAGTGACCATGTAAGCATACATGCAACACAGACGTGTTTGGTCAAGCCCTCCACTGTATTCTATGGGGCGGGGAGTATAGGTTTTCAGGTTGAAAGTGGGGGCTGGTCAGATGGCATCACCCCAGTGTTTTCTGGGCATTGGTATTGATGCATTTCTCAAAATGGTAACCTATCAATCTGTGAACCTTTCAAGTCCATACACACTTTCATTTTTTCCGGTCTTACGTACTGCGGCGTTTTCATATCGTTGGGATGTCTGCTCGGCACAACTTGGGAACCTCCGATCAGAGACCAAACTGCTTGAGCGTTTAAACATCGTCGCCTGTAGACCAGAATCGGTGATACCACGGGTGGCATCTAGAGCACCCTGCATTCACTCCCATACCATTGTCTATTCAGGGGCCGTGGGTTTGAAGTAGTTCTTTTCTCATTAGCTACACTCCACCTCACTCCTGAGTCCCAGGCTGTCTACTGGTGTGACAGAGAGGTCGAACCAACGTGACCCAAAAAAATTCATTCAATCACAAAAACGTTACACACGGCATCAAAAGATAAAACCCCAACGAGGTGCCATCGTGAAAACAAAAAAAGGGTGCAGAGTAAAATTGGTTATGATTGGTGAATCTTGGTTTGCGCCAGAGATAGAATCAGGCCTATGGAGGTCCGTTTATAACAATGTGTGTTGCATGTGACCAGTTCTTTTTTACCACACGTTTTTGTTATGAGATAACGGGTTGATAGAATTACTTGTTGTTTAGGAAAGGCCTCTCCAGTGGTAGAATGCCTGCACTGTTAGGGGAAGATGATGATCAAATACGTCTGTGACAGCATACCTACGGAAGTGTGCTATTCTGGTGATCCTATTCAAGAGGAGATGAAGTTAGAGTTGTAACTAGAGGGTTTGCTGATGCTTCCTCCATTGAGTATACCACTACCTGTCGGTCTTATCTATCATGGTTGATGTCCCTTGTAGTGTGAAGAAAGCTTACACCAATTATCATGTATTTAAACAGTCATTGGAGTTTGCGATTATTTTCCTTCCAGTCTCCCTTCCCTCATTCCTTTTGCCCACATAGTTTACTCGATAATCAAAACGGACTTTGCAATCGAAAAACAGAACCTGAAATATCTGTGAATCCCTCTTCAAGTGGGACAGTCGCAGCTGTGGGTGCTGTTCTCTGGCATTCCGGTGCAAATATTCTGGACGCTCGACTGGCAACAGCCATTTCATCCTGTGCAAATTGAACTTGAACTTGTTCACATCAACCAACGGCAACGGTCGTTGGGAACCTACCTGCTCCTCTTTTCAGAAACCTGAGTGTCTGTAGCCTTCTACGTTTCCTTTCACTTAGCTTTGTCAGTATACTTTATGATTAATGTTTTGTCTGTTTTCTTCCAGTCTAACCTTGCATTTTGTTTTTCTTCCGTATCCTCGCTAGAGTGCTGTTATAACCCGATCAGCCGTGCGGAATCAGAACACGAGACTCGAGAGCGTACACCGGACTTCTGCCATTCAGTGGGTGACCAAAACGAATGTGACATGTTACCCATAAACATGACCAGTCTGACAAACAACCAATCAGAAAGCAAAAACCTATTGATCCAATTTAACCTGACCACCAACGGCTGGTAAGACAAATGGGCTGGCGTTAGGACAAAAGTAAATCGACTACCTGCAACAACGGGAACGCGTCCGTAACATCTCTTTTTTCAACAAAAGCGAGTTAATCACATGCCATGAAAATGTTTTCTGGGGTTAACACTCAAACGTCCGATTGGTTGACGAACACGACCAGATCTGCGAACATCCAAAGTGTCTGAGATGACTGGGTGTGTTTGGCATGTTAGTGTTAACGAGAATGTATCGAACAATATGTCAGTGGGTAATTGATCGTTGGTCCGATGGCATTGCCGGCTATCATCGGCTCGTTGTCTCGAATGATTGAAATGACGTGTTCAGATGAATTTTCCAACTCTGACTCGGTAGATAACATTACCCTTACGACTGACAATTAGGCCTGGTAGCCAAACTTCCCCAATGTGACGCATTTTCCACACATAGACTGCATCTCCCGGTCGGAAATATCTGGGGTATGCTCCATGATGCCTGTTGGACTACGATTCCATTGGCCCATTTCCCTGGTGTATTGATCTTTGGGCGTATAGCATCCAGTGGAATTCTTAACTGTCGTCCCAGAAATGCTTCAGCCAGTGACTGCTGTTTCGGTGTCGCTGGGTTAGCTGTTGAACGGTAGGCCCTCAGGAAAACATCAATCATTTCCTCTCTTTTACCTTCTTCCAATTTCTGTAAGGCCCTCTTAAACGTATCGACAAATCTCTCCACCTGGCTATTATACTGGGTGATAAACTGGCGCGAATACATGATGAATGCCGTTGCTGACACAACATGTTCGGAATGCCACTGAACTGAACTGTGGTCCGTTGTCCATCACTAGAACTTCCGGAACACCAAATTAAGCGAATAATCGTCGAAGATGAGAAATTGTTATTTACGTTGTAGTGATTCGTATGGGAAAACTTTCTGGCCACTTTGAATGTGCATCGATCGCTAATAAATAGAGGAGTCCGTTCGATGGGCCCGCAAAATCAAGGTGAACCCGGGACCAGGGTTTGTCAGCCTTCAGTCATGAGTATAGTTAAGATTTGACGAGCATTTTTGCCGCCATTGCGCAATTTCTACAAGATCGAACCAAATTTTCGATTTGCCTGTCGATTCCTGGCCAGTAAACGTCACTGCGAGCCACCGACTTCATGCGGCTAATACCAGAATGACCCGAATGTAACCGTCCTGTTACGCGCTGCTGTAAAACTGTTGGAATCACTACGCGGTCTGCTAACATTAAACATCCATTGATCACGGTAAGTAATTCCTTACGGCGAAAAAATTGTTTCAATCACTCATCTATTGGACCAGTTGACCAATCATTCTGGAGGCAGTGCGTGACTTGCTGTAATAAAGCATCCTCCGCCGTTGTTTTTGCCACCATTTTGGCAGTTACTGGTAGATTACTGAAAAAAACTTTGTAAACCTCATCATCTGTTGATATTGATGAAATGACTGAGTCCTCATCAGGTCTTGTGACCGTCTCTTCTGCCATGAGACGAAATAATGCATCTGTGTGCTCAAAACTCGATGTCTTCTTGAACCGGATTTCAAAATTGTATCCTAGTTACATCGTGACCCATCGCTCTAATCGATTGGCAGTGTGAACCGGGGTACCTTTTTTGTACCAAAAAATGACAGGAGAGGCTTGTGGTCTGTATATAACGTAAACTTCCGTCCATGTAACAGTTTGTGAAACATTTTAACTGCAAATATGAGCGCGAGCCCCTCTTTTTCTATTTGGCTGTAGTTCTTCTCAGTCGAATTTAGTGTACGTGAAACATGTCAGACTGCTTTTTGTGAACCGTTGAGAAATGTGTGCAAAATAACTACTCCAATGCCGTACCACGATGCATCTGCGGCGAAAATTATTTCTAGTTTCGGGTCATAATGAGTTAAAAGCAAATTAGAGGTCAACATTTGTTTGATACGTACGAACGAATACTGGCAGGCTTCTGACCACAGCCATGAACAATCCTTCGTAAGTAGATGATGCAATGGTGCACGAACATCATGCATATGAGGCACAAAATTATTGTAATAGTTTGCTAGGCCTAGGTACAATTGGAGGGTAGTCTTATCTGTTGGTGGGAGCATTTCTGTTAAAGCTTTTATTTTCTCTGAGTCAGGTCTACGACACTCCTGGTCACTAACGAAACCCAGCTATTGAATACTTTCCATGAAGAAGGAACATTTGTTGAACTTGAGTCTGAAACCATGCTTTTCGATGCGTTTAAAAACCGACGCGAGGTGCGACTGACGATCTTCTACTGTGGTATTAACAATAATAATGTCGTCCAAATAAGCCATTGCATACGTCAAACCAGCTAACATCATGTTCATGGTCTGCTGCGTCCGTAACAAGTGCACTAACATATATTCCTATACAGGACTATTTCTCGCTTTATATTGCCAATATTCTTCTTCCCAGTTTAGATCGTACCACTGAAGTCTGTTTATTTCTGGAGAGACAAGGGTTTCAGTTTCGAGCTGGTCTATCAATTGGCTAACTAGCATTGGCCCGAATGAACACGATGGTCTCACTCACATGCCTCCTGGTCTTATTCCTTTCGGTTTACGGTGGATACGTGATGTTTGAGTGGAACCACAAGTGTTCCAGTGCGAGCCAATTGTGGTAATGATTGAGTGCAGGCGTCCTTTGTCTTCGGTCACTATGACAGGCTAACTCTAACCGGATGCTGCCAACTGTGTGTGGTTATGCATTTCTATTTCACTGATCTTGTATGACTCTATTACGGAAAAACCCACATTACGGTACGTAGCTGACGAGGTGCGTGGAAATTTGCCTAGCAGTAGTTCGTATAGTCTGTTGTTTTCTGACTTTTGTTTGCAAGTTTATTTCGAGAAACATGTGTTTTGAATAATTCATGTCGTTGGGACCTATACCATCCAATAGCCCTCAACTAGAAACACTTATCAATAAAACTGGAGTTCACAAGAGATCCAGAGTGCAACCTGATATTGCTTATACCAGCTTATGTGAAACAACTCCAGACAGTAAAGAGTTGATTAGATCTTTAAGTGCATCAGTGCGCATTGCATTAGTATGAGGGTCTTTTAGGAGTGACACTGCTCGAGAAAAAAACACTGGGTTTTAATTTAAAGGAAGATAGACTAACCAACAACACTGCGAGGCATTCCGTAACTTGAAAACCTACTATTTCCCATTTTCTAAAAGTCAACTCCGAACAAACCTTGTCTTCTGCTTTTTCATAGGTTGATTTTCATGGGGGGGTTGCAATACTTTAGTAATCCGCCCTGCGTTCAGTGCGTTATCATGTTGAATTTGGCCAAACTTGTCTGAGGTGCCGTTATCTCCTTGAAGATCTCAACCCACTTCGGTATCAGAATGTGTTGTGTAGTTTTTCCGGAAGATACTTAATGCAAACATTCATGCTTTGTAAAGGTGTTTCTTTCTGAGAAGATGATGCGTTTGCCTAATTGGCGCCTGGTTTGTTAGCTGATTGTTCTTTATGGTTCATATAGTTATCGGTTTGAGAACCAGACCAATACATTTCGTTTTAGGCGAAATCACCATCTTAACATGAGGTTGCTTGCTTACAAACCTCTGTCGAGCTGTCTACGAGACATCCATACACAGTGTGTGGTATTGTATGACCCGTTTTTTGTAATCATCTTGTTTACTTTGAATTGCTTTATTTATGAACTGCATATACTGTGGGTTATCCAACTGGCGGTTCACAACTGTTAATGTCTCCGGGTTGTATTCTTGGCAGGCAATTTTCCTTAATATTTATCCTTGAAATATCACAGCTTGTAAGACCCCATGTTTCTGTTATACATTGACGACACAAAACCTTGATAAGTAGTGGGTAGTACTGCTGAAAATGTTTCATCCGTCTTGAAACTCTACACCATTAGTTAAAACTCTGCGTCTTCTGTTTTACCTTTCTGAATGCAAAGTGATACGCCTTCGTTACTCGTTGCTCATTGAATACTGTCTTGAAAGCAAAAAGCTTGGCATTACTGTCCGCTGACGAGATCCATGAAAATGTCTTTTCAGAGGATCTCAATTTGTCTCCTAACTGTAACTCGGTTACGGCAAAAGTTAATGAGATTCTGAACTAGAAAATTATCTCCAGTGACGATTTTATCAACCGATAGCGGGCTGAAGTGCCTTTGTTTCATGCTTGACTATACGTGCCTCAGAAATGCTTCTCTCTCCTGTGTATTATATTTCCATCTCAATTTCTAGTATCTTATTTCCGTTATCTTTATTGTTTCTCGAACGAACATATTTATAGGCGCTGTTTCCACTATCCAACGGAATGTCAGATACACATTAGCATTTCAGACTACCCGTAAATCTTCAGTGACGGTTGCAATCATGTATACGTTAACAACGGGTTTTGTATACACCTAGAATAAGCTATACCGTTAGGTATTCGAAAAACTACCAAATAGGGGCTTGTTTTGCACCCTATCGATCGCTTTGAATTGATTGCCTATCATGGATCAACTTGATCAGTTCTGCTTGTCGTTAGACAACTGTAACAAGCATGGTACAGCTGTGTTCAGGCATTCAATTAATCCGGTCGTAAATCTCAATCTCAAAGAAAACCTAACCAATACTGTTTTCTCACGGCAATGTGTGGGCATATGTTACCGGAAAACGAAGTTCGGATCCAACCCTCCGTTCAGCGATTGATTTTTATTCGCTTTGAGTAGCTCTAGTGAGAAAGCCAAGTTCGTCACAGTGTGTTTGACTATCAGGCAGGAGGTGTGAGCATGCCAACTCTCGGCGGAATACCACAACGCAGAGATAAGGTGCGTCCAAAAACCCACAGTAAGCGGATCGAGGACAGTGTGGGCAACCGGATGAGTCACCGCTCGCCTGGATCGGATCAACGGGCGAGGCATGGCAGGCAAAATAGGATGGACGACCAAATCGGAGGCTCGATTATTCCAACACTCGGGGGAATATCTCGACACGGTCGGGGAGTACGGTCAAAGCCTACAGTGTATAGATCGAGAACAACACGAACGACCGGACGAGCCATTGCTCAACGAAATCGGACCAACGGACGAAGATTGGCAGGCAGAAAACTTACGGATAGAAGGTGCCATTCACACACAAACCGGGCAGAAGTGCACACGACGTGTGAGCGGAAACTAAACCGGGGGGTGTTGTGGACTGGAATTGCGATTCAAAATCGCGAGCGCGCGTGTGGCATGGTAACTAGCGAGTTGGACAATAAAGATTGTGCTTTATTGGACGCCTTTTTGCTACACTGGTGCCGTACCCTGAACATAACGCAATGAAGTTGCTGTCGGAATTTTAGGCGATTGTGGCATGTAACGGAGTGAAATGCGAAACACAACTTTTGACGGCATTAAGAACACTGCTAACTGGACGGGCAAAACTGTCTATGGCTTGAGCAAGCAAACCGAGGGCTCAACATCGTATCAAGAAACACGGACCGCATTGACTCAAGAGTTTAAAAAGGAACAAGACCGATAACGGGTGATGGAACGGTTTTATGGTGCTGGATTTTGCGACACTCAGGATCCCCTGGTTCACTATCAGCACTTATTACGACAGTTGACGTTGGGCTTACTGGAGGCAGATGAGAAAACGAAGGATAGACTGGTGAGGGAACGGTTTATCCAGAGTTTGCCGCCGGAGTTGCAGGAGAGAGTTCGGATGGCCGAGTCTTGTGGGATCACGGACATCCAACAGCTTATCGGAATATCACAGCGCCAACCCGTACGGAGGCAAGTTGGACGGCTGGAAGTCAGGGAGCTCGAACAGAAAGTGAGGCAGATGACGAAGGCAGTGGAGAGTTTGAAGACGAATGCGGAGCCAAGAGGAGGACAAGTTAAACGAGCATGTGGACAACCTCACCGAAATCATTATTTTGTTTGTAATGGAGTGGGACACTGCCAACCAGTGCCATAACAGATTTCATCATCCTTGTTTTTCGGTGGTAACGGGTGAAAGTTCTGATTGATGGAGAACAGAAGAGTGCGATAGTAGATACGGGAGCGGGTGTATCGATTACAGACAGAGTGTCAGGATTGCCCGTTAGGTCCGGTAATTGGCATGTAATGTAGTGAGGATGAACGATCGTAATATACTACTCACACGACTGCTATTCAGTAGTAAGACCAGAACACATTTTGACATCGAAGTAGCCGCAGGAAAAATACAGGAAGAAACATCGGAGTGCAGCATCGCCCAAAATGTTGCTTGTAACGTAAAGGAACAGAGTATTGACGTCTGTGGCAACCGAGGTGGTCCGGGCCGAGTACAGTATGCAAATGAGTGGTTTTGTTTGTGGTCGTGTTTAAACGTTTAACCCATGTGTTGATTTGTTGGATAAACAACCCTTCTGCCACCCGCGTTCTTGGCTCGTAACAATTGGTGCCGTGATCAGGATTGGAGGATGACGATCCCATAGCCGCAGCCGTTCAAGAATTGGGAAGTCCGGAGCTTTCTAGAGGGCTTCGAGGACGTGGCGGAGACGGTCTGAGTCAAGACCGACCGAGCGAAGCTGACAGTCCCGAGGATGCTGCTCAAGGGCAAGACGAAGGCGGAACTGGATGCGGCGCGAAGGGGGCGCTGATCGCCGGGTTCGGTAGTCCAGCCGGCTGCCAGGAGGCACTGCGGCGGTTCAGAAGAGCCCGACTTCGACCAGGAGTTGACGCTCTTGTGTATGCCGTGTCACTGCCGGCAGCGTTGTCAAGAGCCCTGCTACATTTGGACCAGGATCCGGAATAAAGTATGCTGACAGACCAGTTCTTGGAAGGAATGTCACCAACAGTCCGGTATCAGCTCAGGTTTGCTCTCATTGCACATCCAATGACGTTGGAACAGTTGGCTGATGTGGCTCGACAATTGCTGGCAGAAACCTCCCCGACACTCAGCGAGTTGAAAACAAGTGAAGTAAATGGCCTGCGAACCACAGTGGAAAAGTTGGCTCAAGAAGTGGCGGAGGATAGCCGTAGCGGCGTCTGTTACAGATGCGGAAGACGTGGACACTGGCGAAGATTTTGCCCACGCAGCGAGAAAAAGTGTTATGTAAATAAGCGTTTTGCTAGTTGTTTTTTGTCTGGGAAGGGTGATCCGATAATACAGACGGTTGATAAAAAGACAGTTCAGGCTACGGTAGAAATCAATGGTGGATCGGAGTGCTGTTTGATTGACACTGAGGCTGCGATTTCATTGGGCCGAGGCCGGGAAATGTTGTTCAGCCGTGTGCGATGGTCGTTCGGACAGTCGGTGGGTTTACACTCAGAATTATGGGCGTGGCGGAGTATAATGTCGGAATCGATGGTCACGTAGTCAAGTAACCGTTCGTCATTTTCCCCGACGCACGCCAGACTATATTGGGAGCGGATTTTCTTGACCTCGCTGAGGCTGTGATTGATTTGAAGCATGATTGACTCGTGACGAAATATGGAGTGGTTCAGTTATCGAGAATACGCGAACCCCAGTTTCGACAACTGGGAGCGAATGCACCCGGAGTAATACCAGCCTGTGACAATCGGTTGCTGAATAAAGTGATACGCAAATTCCGAAAGCTGTTCACCACGGATCAAGACCCATATGGCTACTGTGACTGGATTGCACATGAAATCTCCATCGAGCCAAACCGATTTCGACCATTCGGGCCCAGAAGAACTCCAGTTCAGCTGTAGCCGAAAATCGAGCGACAAGTAAAAGACATGCTGAAGGAGGAAATCATTGAGAAGGCTGATAGCCCATTCAATTCTCCTGTTCTGTTGGTAAGGAAGCCCAACGGTAAATTTCGATTTTGTGTCGGCTTCAAAAGACTCAACGAGATTACAGTCAACAAAGTGGTAGCAGTCCAGCGGTGGCATAAATTTTCGAAAAGCTACAAAACGCCAGGATATTTACAGTGCTAGGCCTGCGGTCTGGATATTGGCAGGTTCCAATCAAGCCATCGGATCGAGACAAAACGGCGTTCACAGTGGGAGAAAAGCAATATCGCTTCAAACGTATGCCGTTCGGACTGCCGGGCGCCCCGTTCACTTTCAGATGGCTGATGTTGAATGTGCTGGAAGGACTGAAAAATACTGTTGTCTGTGAAGACGATATCGTCATCTACAGCGGGAATGAGACGGAGCATAGCGGACACGTTTCAGCTATGCTGTAGAAGATTGAACAAGTCGGCCTACGAATCAACAGTTCCTAGTCTCAGCTGGCGGAACGAACGGTAGTACTACTTGGTCACAAGTTCGGTCAGGGTGAGGTGCAACCAACTCCCGAGAACCTGCTCACGATCAAGGCCATTCCGATGCCAACATCGAAGAGGACGTTGCGACAGTTTCTTGGTCGTGTCGGGTTCTATAGCGGTTTCATCCAGAACTTCAATTAACCGGCCAGCCCATTGTACGAAATTCTGAAGAAAGATTGCAAATTCCGCTGGATGGATGAGGCCAATCAAGCGTTCGTCGAGATCCAACAATTGATGAAGGAGGGACAACTGACCCTGAAGTTGCCAGTGGTTGGACAGAGCTTCGTTGTTGCGACGGATGCGAGCGATGTGGGTATCGGCGCTGTACTGAAGCAGGAAGGCGGCGTTGTGGAATATGCCATTCGAGTATTAACTCCTGCTGAACGAAACCACTCAACGACAGAGAAGGGGTGTTTGACGATCGTATGGGCATTGGAAAAATGGAGGCCTTATTTACTCGGCCGACGTTTCCATGTGGAGACAGACCACAAGCCGTTGGAGTGGATTAAATCGGCGAAGGATCCCCGAGGGAAACTGACTCGTTCGGCATTGCGATTATAGGAGTATGATTTCACAATTCGCCATGTGACTGGAAAAGAGAACTATGTTCCCGATCTGCTTTCCCGAACGCAGCACATGGATGAAGTTCACAAGGACGTGATCGGAGTCAACAGTATTGAACTGGAGAACGATCCCGGGAAGTTACAACCAGCACAGAGGACGGACACGACAATCCGAATGGTGATTGATCAACTTCTATCGGGAGAACAACAACCAGGGAACGAGGGAATTCCGGAGGTGACATCCTTCAGAACGCACTGGTCGGAGTTGCGGTTGAATAGTGCGGGAATTTTAATGCGCCGACTGGGGGATGGAATAAGCATGCCTGTTATACCGACGGAGTTGAGAGAGACAACTGTGAAGGAATGTCATCAGTTGGTTCACACGAAATGCTGAGATAAATGGCATACTGGCCTGGAATGAAGAAGGATGTTAACAATTATATGCTGGCGCGCCAGCAATATCAGCTGCTAAAGAGCCCCAACTACCAAAGTCAGTGTCCTACACAATCAATTCCGGTCAGTGAGATTGGGGAATTATGGTCGCTGGACATGATGGGTCCCTTCCCAGTAACCACTTCCGGAAATCAATGATCGTTTGTACGACACAGCCCTCCCTTTGAATACTTCTTATTTGGTATTGCATTTTATGCATTGTTTCTAAGGTCTTGATGTTGTTGTTTACAGAAAATGAGTCCAGTTTTTCTTAGTGTTTCCTCGCCTTCGATGGATTAGCAGACTGATTTCTCCGAACATCCTTACTTACCTCGTACTCCTAGTCCGGAGATTGTCATTGATTGGTCAGATATGAGTTATGAACCTCTTTGGGTAAATAAAATGAGATCAATGCACTGTGAACTTATAAGATGTGTCTGAGTTGGTGGGATGGAATTCAAGTGATGTCGGCTCTCCACTACTGACCCACAGTTTTACCTGTGATACGTTAACAACGATGATATATGTTCACATAAAACCAATCTGATAATGATACCGACGTCAGATAACCGGGACCATTTTTGAAATAATTAGGATTGTTGAGTAGAACAGATAGTACACTGGGTTTTAATAGGTAAAAATGTGCTGATAAACGCTGTGCTCTCTCTCTCTCTCTAAATGGGATTCAAGAAAATGGAGACTAGGAATGTGTTCCATAATGGTAGCTAACTGAATCCTCAAAGGTCCGGACGGAAGTTGTCTCTCTGGAGAAGTGGCCGTTCTTGATTAAACCACTGTGCAATACATAAAACCTCACGCATCCAGTGTGATATCGCACGCAAATCAGTTTTGTGTGTAAACAACCATCGATCAAGCTGGTCGAAGCAGTTGGGAAGGACTAGTTGGAAAATTCAGCATTCAGATATCCGTGGTTAGGCTACCCAAGGGAGTTGAGTAGAAACAAATTGTCCTAGTCATCCACCCAGTTACGACGGACGGCTCTGTAGAAAACTTGAGATTAACGAACTAGTAATACCAGAGTGAAAAAGTTGTATCGTTCAAAACACGTCCACAAGCAAGTTCTTTCCTCCTATAACGTTGGATAACGTCAAGATATTAGATACCGTTCGTTCACCCTGAACATGAAATGGGTCGCATTTTTACAAGCATCGGAGAAGATCCGACAGAAGTCTGTCAAACCCAGTTGAACGGTTGTCACGTGCTCGGCTACCAAATACAGAAAACCAGAACAACGATGGTCTGAGTGGCATTGAGCTATCTGAAGTGTTTTTGTATTGTGATTGGCCAACTCGTTGCTACGTTCCACAACCTTGCATCGAGCTGCTCAGTCGTTTGAATCGGATATATACTTAAACAGCAGCTGATCACCGGTTATGACTGGCTGGCGTTGACCGAGCACAATTCCGTCTGCAGAACCTTCTCCAATCAAGAAGCCGTTTTGGTTCAGTCTCATTATAACTGTCAACCTATTCAAATAACGAGAAGCTTTTTGACTTCCCGAAATGTCTAGTACGTAATTATGGCATCCTTCGTTGTACACCTTTTAAAGAAATAGATACCCCTGTAATCCGGAATGTTCCAAAACTGCTTGAACTTCAGCATCCAAGTACACTGTGAGTGACATTTAGCAAAACATCAAGTTGGTTGATCGCATCGATGCGTGAGCGTTCGGGTGGATCATGAACAACCACTATGGTTACTCTCTACTCTGACTTGTCTCTTGAACAGTTGTTGTAAGCCACAACAACTAGGTTTGTTTAGTGAGTGGACTCGCATAGGTACGCAGTAAATCTCTTGAGATAGCTAGGTTGAGGCACGTTGTTGACACTGCTTAAAGGTCAACACATCCAGTCCCACTGGAGTTTCGGTGATTGCGACAACTTAGCGATCCGTAAGCTTTACAAAATCTTACACGAATAAAGTTATTAGGTCCACTGTTTACTTCTAGTTCAACCAGCGCTTGGCCTGATATTTCGGAAAAGAAAATCGTAAGAAACCTGACCTGCTAGGAAACCTTGTGACGCTTCGAATCCGTAGTAAGTATCGAGATGTTGAGGTAGAATGGGTGAGTAGGAATCTGGAAACTAGTTAAACAAATCAGGACAGTAATTGTGACATGTGTGTGGCGGTACGAAAACTGACATGATTCCGTCCAGTATTTATGTGATATAAACACAACGCTTGAAAGAAGCTGCTATGTATATATTCATAAACTGGTGACATGAATTTGGGTAGGTATGTAGTCGAAAAGCAATCAAACGGAGGCTCTATGCGAACAAATCTGACAACCGAGAGCTAACAAATAGAGGAATAAGGTGAAAACGCGAATATCACGTGTAGTATGTGTCTAGTGTCACAAAACTTGATTGTCTTTTGGCGAACTAGCATGGACCTCAAAATACAGTCCCTGAATTTGTGGTTTATTGGTGCGAATCTGTTACAATTTGGGTGTAGACCAGACTTCACGTGTATATTTTGAACCGCTGTTTTAACCAGTTTCCTCCCATATTTATAGTGATTGCGGATATGCACAACGACAAAAAACGCCACTCACACCAGTAAAACGAATCTTTACCAAGAACAGCCTTGCGGAGTAATCGCGCATGTTCGTTTCGCAGTCCCTGTTAGCCTGTATAAATAATAAGGTGTATTCCGCTACTACGATGCCGAGTTTGTAACTTGGGATTTATGCTTAGTTCCAACATTTGCTTTTTATTCATGCCCGACTTCTTACCAGCTCTCAAGTTGTACGGTGGTTTCGCGTGCGAATGTTGTTGTTACCTTTTGACTGTAATTCAGAACTAAGCAATCGGCAACTGGAAGTCGGGTTGAAACCACTAACTAGATAAACACCAATCGTATTGCACGGAAGAGAACTGTTTCAGTCTTCCTGGTCTGTTGTAGAATGGCTCTACAGGTCCCTATTGATATGCCCCAGGACAGCCTAGGGAGTCAAGGCGTTCCGTATCGTTCTCCAGTATTTTTGTTCGTTTGACTGCAAGGCTTTTTGCAGCTCCTGTGTAGGATAAGCGTGAACAAAACAGTGAGAAGAAGAAAAGTGGTAGATACAAGCATTTCTTATTCACTTATCAATATCAAATCTACAATAAGATGAATTGGCTTCTTATGACAAACAAATAGGGGGTGGATAGTCAATCGACGAGTTAGGATAGGTCACACAGTTCAGGAAAGGGTCGGATTCACGAACAGTTGTTTCTGAACACACACAGTTGGCTGAAATCGGTTAACTTGATCGCCTCAGCAAACTATAAGAATCTTGGACTGAAGCGACTCAACAAGATTCTGAATGTATATGCTGAATAAACAGCATGACCAATGGTCAAGACATGTCTAGCGACTGAGGAAACTGGCTGTTTGCATGTTTTTGGCATTACGACCGTTTTCCGACAACACGGACTTCTCCAACTATTTAGTCAAATGTTTCTTCACTCCAGAGATCATGCATCTTTCAGTCCTGCCTATGTAACTTCCTTTGCAGTTAAATATAAATTGGTAAACAAAACGTTATGTGACACCGATAGGCTGATTTTTGTTGATTGAAGGAACTGATAGCTTCTGAGTCCGAACGATTACGCGGAGTTCAACTGTATTGTGTCCGTTTAGTTGAATTTCTCAGTCACTGTTGTTAGACTCATGACGTAATCACCCTTAAAAGGCCCCATGAAGAAACTTGTTAGGATGGGACCAAGTGGATTTCCTACGGCTGCTCCATCTATTTGACAGTAAGACTACTCGCGAAAAACAAAACTGACATTCTTAACACGGCGGCATTTTCCTTCACTATGTTGTTCGAGAGTGGCAAAGTAATGTTATTCACTTCAACGAAACATCTGAACACAGCGAGTCTGTTCATTATCACGATTGATTTTTATCCAAATCACTGGTCAGTTCAAAAGAATCTCCATTGGAATTGGATGAAGTTTCCGTTTTTAGAATAGCTACTAGCTAGCGCGCCAACTTATGGTATGGGGAATTTGACATTGACAACACTGGTCTAAGCGGCATTTCAGAATTGTGTCTCCGGCAGTCCGTAAAGTTAGGGTGTTCACGACCCACACATGTAATAGCGCGAATTCAGAAGCTACCAGTGTCTTCGATCAACGAAAATCAGCCTATCGGTGTCACATCACATTTTGTTTACCAATTTATATGTAACTGCAAAGGAAGTTACTGTAAATTTTATATTGATGTCAATTGGAAAGGCTTGCATCTATCACTTTTCGTGTTCTAACGGTGTTGTTCAAACTTACGAAGGGAACTAATCGCTCCACAAAAAATCTGGACTTCGGCTGGATTCGAACCAGCGACATAAACAACATACGCAGAGGTGGCCAATGCTTTACCAGCAGAGTTACAGAGCCCAGTCGGTAGTTCGGAAATGTCGAGTCCTGATCTGGTTACTCATCCAACTAATCGCGTTACATGGAGTTCATCAAATGATCCAGGAAACTGACTGCTCAAGCAGGATTCCTCGATCAGCTCACTTTAGAATCCGTCAACGCCACAGATAATCATTAAGATTATAATGCTATAATTGCTTTAACTTATTAAGGGTTGTTATCTTACATTGACAGTGAGACTTGTGTAAGTCATTCAGCTATTTGGACAAGTAAACAGCCAAACTGTATCATGGCAAACAATTATTAACAGTACCGGCGTTGGATCTGTCGCGTACCTAGACTGAAGGCAACATATTCAGATGAGATATCCGACGATCAATTATTCTCATACTTGATAATACTCGACGAAGAAATGCGTGCAGATTGGTAACGTCAGTCAACAATTTAGCGACAAGTCTTCCCTGCGGTTATCGGTAACGGTCTGGACTGACAGTTAACGATCATGCTGCACACGCATAAACGAAGTTGAACTCCACGGTCAACTTTGAATGTGCTTATGAGTTCACGGGTCTCACTATGTATTTGAACGTGTCTGTGCAAACGGTTAACTACCATATAGCACTGTCTTGTTCCGAAGTGCTGTTTACATGAGCATATCACAATAAAAATATTGCCTTAGTGGACCTGATTCCCCGGGTTGCTATGATTGCATTCGTGTTCATGATATTAATTTGCTATGTGCATTTTTTACTAGGACGATCTGTTAGCCACTTCGTAGAGGTGACAAAATCATTACGCGTAACTTATAAACTCAGCCCCCGTACATGTCGCATTCAATGAATATCGTTCGCTTCGGAATTGTCCCGTGTTTTCGCCTGCACAAAGCTCATCATCCTATACATTTACACGCATCCGGCAAGTCTAGGACGTATCAATATAAAACGTGGGACTGCACTATTTTTCAAATTTCCCCTTTGACGCGTGTACAAGACCACTACGTAGAAAGCATTTCGATGTGTAGCAATTTGGCATGGCTGTCAGGCGTGCATACAATCAAATATGAGGTTGACATCACCAACGGCTTCGCGCACGGTGCTCCATTTCATTAAGTGAATCCTAAATTTATATTGCTTGAATAACTAATAATGGGGAAACGATTACCAATCCGTAACAAATTTTCGAAACCAGGCGCAACATGGATTTATATGTCCGAGTTGCTTGATGTGTTCGTCAGTACCGCTTAGTTTCAAATGGCAAATAGAAAACACTGTAATAAACAGATGTAGTCTTGAAGTGGATCCAAAAGTTGACGGCAACTACGTAGCATTTCAACGGTTTAGACAATCACCGGGCAAATGCATGGAGAATTCACTATTGTGGAGTACTACATACCAAAAATGACGCAAGTTGAGAGGTTCAATATATCGAATGTTTGGTTCGGATCACGGGAAGGCAGATATGGGTTAAATCTACGCAAGTTTTAGATATTTTTCCGTCAGGTCGCAGAAGAGCGCCTGATAAAAAAAATCCTTTAGATTACTGATGAGTAGTCGGGGATTTGGTTAATTTCAAGTTGAACATCACCCACAATTGATCGCAGCTGTCGCATCCCCATAGACTTTCCAGTCGACCCCTGTCGAATAGAAGCACTAGACTCGAGATTCGGTCTCATTAAAGCTCGTCAACTTGAAACACATTCTTTATTAGTCATTCCTTGGTTAAGTCATTAAGAGTTAAAACCAGAAGAGTTATCGGTTTCGCAACGTTTCGACCCTCTCGGAGAGCCTTTATTAAGCGATTTAAATCAGAAAATTCACAGTTGTGGCTTAACCAAGGAATTACTTAAAAATGAGCATCATGAAAACGCACAATATGTTTATGGTTCGGAAATAATAAACACATTTTGTTCGCAGTTGTTCAAAACAGTAAGTGATCATTATAGTAGAGACGTTGTCAATGTTGACCAGACCGCCTGGTATGATCACAACTTACCAGGATGGACGTTGAGTGCAAACTACGTTTCAGATTCTGGGCACAAACGCCCTAAGGAAAGACTAACATTGTTGCCTTGCGGTAGTATGAGTGGAGAAAATGGCTGTTAATAATTTGGTGGCATAAATTTCCCCAGCCGCTCCACAGGATGGTCATGAAAAAGACTACATGTTCTTTCAAACACTTAAAGAGTGCCTGGATTACTGTATTCGTATTTCAAAGGTGTTTGTTTGAATGTGATCAAAAAGTTATGCTCCAGGGTTGCAGAGCTCCGCTGTTTCTAAATAACGCGCCCTACCATCGCCTCACTACAGACCTGTCCATCGTTGCACTCATAAATTTGTCACGAAACCGTACTGCAGTACTACATCCAGTGGACAAAAGATAGTCTGTCTTTTAGCTGTACACTTCGGAATATTTATAACCGAGAATAATAGAATGTTAGAGCTCCCACTCTGTTACCGTCCCAAGCCGCCTCCGTCGTGAGAAAAAAACGATTGACTCAGTCCTAATTAGCGGAACTGTTCAAATCGATCGAGACTTTTTATGTCGTTAGGCTCATTAGTAATCCTAACTCTTTTTTTCGGTAACTCTTCCCTTTGTTGTCCTGGGTACGCTTTGTCATTACGCGCCCTATAAATAATTTGTAATTGTCGCCTTTGTCACGTACGTGTTGAGGTGGAACAAAGCGGTTTCCCTTGAACGGGACTTTTTGTTTGTCTTAGGAGCAAATCGCGGTATTTTCCGGGACCGAAATTTTCGTGTAAAGTAGTACCGGGGCGAGAATCCGATTTGTATGAAGCACACCACTATATCGAGAACGAACCAGCGTATCGTTTAGGTGGGTTTACAACGTTGAACTTCAGAGTAGAGCGGTTACTAATTGGCACAGACCCGGATGTGTATGTGAACCGCAACGGATCACGTCTATGACAAGATTGTGCCAGTTCAACTGCGTGAAGAATTTGACCCGCTATATAACCTTAAAAATGGGACAAGCAAAACCCGGTCGCAGACTATGCTAGAAGTGCCGGTCAAATCAGACAAACAAAAGACCTCGTTTTGAAGATCTGCCAAGGTTGCAGGCAAAATCCCTTATCAAGCTGACCTGAGCCTGGATTGTCGCTTTGCACAAGTTCTTCTCGTAAGAGAACGACGCGCTTCAATACCAAGGTTACAAAACTGAGAAATGCCATACGCGACCCAGAAGGTTTCTACACATGGGTCTGTAACCTTACGACGTAACCCATAAACAATACAACTAGACCTGGTGCGCAAACCTCTTACTCCAACCTGCAGTCGACTAGGGTAAACCCTCTAACTTCTTACTTTTGAGCATCCGGTGTGGTTTTACATTTTAACTGTTAGAATGCTTGAGGAATTTGAACAGGCTTCGAGTCGAGCAAAAGCTCAAATTTCCTGCAAATGGGTCTATACCAATTATCAAATCTGCCAAACCACTTGCAAGTCCAGTGCCCATCAACTAAAATGTTGGACTCCATTGTGCACCGTCTGCCCAACTCTGATTGTACAGTGAACCATCTGGATCATTTGGTGGATTCTATGACCATGTCGTAGGTGGGTAACCGAGTCCAAAGTCCTGAATTCCTGGCGTGATCCCATAGCTCAACTGGTGAAACACAGACGGAGGTTGTGGGGAACCCACGCCTAAAAACTTGATGTAATTAAACTTATATTTCGAGGACACCAAGACGCGACCGAACAGGCAGGAATAATATACCGCTTCTCGCCATCGCACTCGGGCTGATAGCGTCTGCTACAATTGAGAGTAATGTAATTCTTCTACGTTTTTTTAGATTGTTACAATGATACACATCTGTATGCCAAGGATATTAACTTATCTGGACCATTAATTATAATATTCGAAATTTCATTCTCACAGTCACCGAGTACCTATAAGTTACGTCAATACTCTGTGCATTTTTTCCTAATACATCATTGATTTTTCGCTGTTGCGTAGCTAGTAGATCAACGAGCAAAGGTTAAATTCACCCTCGCTAAACTCTGCTCCAATAATAAACAACTGATGACAGGATTCTGCGTTTTGAACTCAAACTCAGCAACCAGAGTAAAAAATACAACTTCCAGTCTTCCGAATGTTACTGGTGTAGTAAAGTTTGTTAAAAGCGCAACTGTTTTGGATACACACTAATTGGACATTACTCTCAAATGATCGCGACTCTCGCATCCTCAGAGATTTTCCAGCCAACCCCTTTCGAAAAGAAGCACTGAATTCGAGTTCCACCCTTGTTAGGGCTTACCAGTTGTGTATATCTTTGTCAGAACCTCGGCCACACTTTTATGAGGCAACCATGCCGACTACAGCGCCATTGATCTCACATGA
This sequence comes from Paragonimus skrjabini miyazakii, assembly GCA_014338405.1. Lineage (NCBI taxonomy): Eukaryota > Metazoa > Platyhelminthes > Trematoda > Plagiorchiida > Troglotrematidae > Paragonimus > Paragonimus skrjabini miyazakii. The sequence continues at coordinate 49,645 of JTDE01002623.1, forward strand.
GGCACAACCAAACAGTCACAGAAGAACGCTGAACCACATTCACCTATGAGTAATGCACAGATTGTCAGATCGCATCGACAGGAGACACAAAACTGTCCTGTTAAATGCTATCGATGACCCCACGGCTAGCAGCTCTCATCAAGATGACATCACTGCTTGTTGAGCAGTATTTTGATAACTGGTACGTACTAACGTATGTTTGATACGAATAGAACACTCAACATTGAGAGCGGTGTCCCCACTTCCGTGGATTTTTTAGATAGACAGTGTTTTAGTTAAAAAAAACGTACTACTGACGGACGGTCCCTCTAACATCTACCGCGAAGTGGCACATCCCAAAATAGTACTTTTCACTGTCTCAGGGATGCGAAATTTTAGGACATTAAATGTAGTCGAACCTTATGGCCAATTCGTCGAATGAGAACGCTGATCGTTTAAAAAGTACCTCATATATGAAACAGAACAATGTCTGATCAAAGCTTAGCTCGAAACTAAAATAAGCACTTAACTAAGCACCATAGTCACTTGCTTCCATCAGCTCTTTCGACGTTTAAACCCCTACTAATTTCACTCGTTGACCATTTAATCATCGCTATAAGAATAAAGAGAATAAAGGTTTGTTTACCTTAGTTGGTAAACTTTAAGCTCATCCCCTGTCGATTCAAAGTAGAACTGTTTCTTAGCCGATGTTCACCTGTAGTAGAGAGCAGTTCTTGCACCATGCACAAATTAGGAGTTGATACGCCGAGCACGACGAGGCCGACCTGTGTGTCACCCACCTGACTCATAATGACATTGAGAAATGGACCTATAAACTTCGGCTTGCTTATCCGCTTACCTCCAGTCTGGTGCCACGCTATTGATCACACCAATAAATGAACCATCCTCAATGGTGCAGAATAAAAAGGACCGCTTTTGGTCAACAACGTCCAAACCCATAAAAACAAACATTTGAACGTGTTGAATATGTCACTCGTTTTATGTAGCATTCCACCAGAATAGCGTGAGTTGTCTTTGTGATGAAGAAAATACAAGTCATAAAACAACCGATACTTGAAACAAGTCCAAAACTGTAGGCATAGTTCAGCATTATGTTTAGTGGCCCATTTGGCCACTCGAGGTATGCTATTTATGTCAACCATGCACCACTTGCATTAAAATGTTAGAAAACAAGTATACTACTTACAAATCGATTATAACCCAATGGCGACCATTATGCCTACCGGTTTCTGACAGGCACCACTTAGTTAACTGCTCGAGAAGTACAACATCAGACTTGAGTGTATTCGGTTTGCACATTTTACAAAGATGTCAGTATACCACTCGGCATAATACGTGACTTGATCATGTGAGTTATCCGGAATGTAGTATAAATCTGAACCGACGTATCGGAAGGGTGGTGGTTGTGGGAATTTACACGTGATAGTGTCATGCTTCTCAAGCAGACTGTAAATGCTGTTACACAGCCTGCAATGGATATAAACATTACGTTTTGCACGACGTACACTGTCCGATTATTTGTTCGTAGGTCATCTTTGAGTGACCGAAATGACTGATTCAGAACATAGAGCACCTTCCTGCGGATGCACCTAAGACATCGTGAAAATGTGAAGTTGAGTGAGTCTACGAAGCATCGTGATAATACAGGTGCAGTCATTATACCGCGATGGATTTTCAGAAAAATCTCTGTATCCTATGCGTGGGTGTTTGTAGGATGTAGGCAATGCGAAAGTATTGGGTGTCATGAATCTGTGCGACAAGCTGTGTAACGTTTTGCCCTACAGCATCAAGAATAAAGGTATCAAAAGACGTTTATAATGTGTAATGATCCCAGTTAAACACGAGAAACACTCACCTTGCCTGTACAATATTGGATGATTTTGTAGTTTCATCTCAAAGTGTGTATTCCAAAATCTAAGACACTGTAGAGTGCGCCAAACCCATGAACAAACTAAACATGGCTAGTCGAGTGCGAGTGGATCAGTCGGGGGGAGGAATCGCAGGTGCGCCAAAATCACAATAACAGATACTGAAAACGCAATAACTATGGGCGAGCAGTCCACGCTTTCCACTCAGCACTAGTAACAAGATGATGTGACCATGTGGGAGACATATGACGACACCAATGTTTTTGCCGGAAAAATTCGGCAAAGTATTACATCAGGTACTGACACAACTTAACCAAATAAAGGGATGTATCAATAAAAAACCATGACAAATCAACCAATCAGAATGAAAATGTCCTTACCAGAATGTTCGGATCCCCAATTCCAAAGACATCAGCAAGAAAAATCCTGATAAACAAATTTATTCACTCGGTCTGAAATGACTATACAACAATGTATTATTTATACGTCAAAAATGACCTTGAATAGAGAGTGGAAGGTCGGCAACCTTCTAGGAGTATCTAATTGACTTACTGACGTTTATTCAACATATTTGAGCAAGTAACAACGTATCCAACGTAACTATGGGATTAAAATTTGTGGCTAAGGTTTGTCCAGCTTAATAAAAACAAGTACTTAACTACAATTGGGCCAATTTTGATTACTTGAACTATGAATGAAAGTTAGCATGAGTTTCAAAAAATCAGTCTGAAAGATAACGACCGAAATGAAAGGCGGACTAGAAGATTCTCGTAGTCCTCGTTTTTGTTGAGTAACAAACGACAGACTTGAAAAATCAAGAGCGAAAATTTTATTTACTGTATGGGCGATTAATTATATAATGAAAAGATCTCCATGAACAATCAGGTAACAATATGCTGAACATAACAGATAATGCATACGAAGCTGGGGGAATAGATCAAAAAAACATGCGGGTAGGACAACACCATAAAACGGACCGATATAGGGGGAAATTAATCATCACCTAAATCAGTACACTAGTAATGGACACTGATGTTTCACCGATGTGCAACCATGAAGAAAGTAAAGCAGACCCTAGTTTGAAGATAAAACAGCAAATGAACGAGACCTGGTTACAAACAGTTCTTATGTCTAAACCCATATTAGTGATGAAAGTTCAATGCAGATAGTGATTTCAACTTAACTGAGAAGTCTTGATCACTAAGATACCGATTGGATGAAATAGTGATTCTGTTCATTCTCCTCTCGAAATGATGGCGCAACCTAAACACTAATCATGCAAGGTTATGCATTTGGATTTGATTATTCGATCATGCCTATTGTGAGGTTGTTGGCGTTGTGGTTAACACGCTAGTCTCACAAGCACGAGGGTCAGATTGTAAACTCCGATTCAGACAAGGACATGTACTACTGATGAGCTCTAATAAGAGCGAAACTCGAGTGTAGTGCTTCTTTTCGGAGTGGGCTAGCCAAAGGGCTTGTCTGAATGCGAAGGCTGCGATCAAGTGTGAGTGATGTTCAATTTTGGAATAAACCTATATCGAGAAAATCAGGGTGCTCACAACTTCAAATCAAAGAACGGAGTTACAAGCGAGGGTAAGGCGTTACATGCAAGTTTCTTTGCAGCTCTCAACACCCAACTTCAATAAGTGTGCTCGCTCATCCAAACAGCAACACTTACGTCATCCAGTGCGATTAGCTATCATCTTTAACAACCCTAACAGCAGACTCTGTGAATCACAAGAGTTGAGGTCCGGAAAACGAACATAATCTACGTTGGTTAAACCATTGGTAGCTGTCTCCAAGTTTCTATATCAAGTCACCATTTGCCCATTTCGTACAGTAAGCAACTGAGTGACAAGTAGTTGGCATCCCTAGTAAACGACCCAGTTAAGGTATCCTTGAGGACTGAGCTACCCAACTTACTCAATATGCTGGGTGGAAAACTCCTTTTGTAAACGAGAAAAACATCGACATATGGTCAGTGGTAAGCATGGAGATGCCACAGAACTCGACGAGAAATGAAAACCTGATACACACTCCTTTGTCCTAGAGGGAGCTTTGCTTGGATTGCTACCTTCTGACACCATATAAACTGTAGAGCCTCAAGAATGGACAAATTCTCGTAAAACTGTGACGAAACACGAAGACAAGGCTTACTAACCAGTAATCTCATATAGGTGTCTATCTGGTAAAAAATCGAATTTATATGCGCATGATCAAGTGTTCAGAAAATACGTGAAATAACTCATAAGTTCAGATCAGTAGGCGTAAATGAGTTTACCGGATCACGTGGTAAGATAAGCGTTAGTTTTATCATCTCAAGAGAAAACTTGTGAATCTAACAGAGCAACATCAACACATGATACGCATCACAACAGAAAATATGACAGTGTAAAAAAAAAAGATTACAATCGTAATTTTCTTAGGAGCAGAAACAAAAAATAGAATAGGAAGTGCGAAAAACAAGAGACAAAAAATGACGGCAGATTACACAGATCAGATAAGCGGAGAGAAATGGACCAGTTCAAGTGATAAGCCATTTTTGGTTATGGTTCATTTCATCACAGTCTTCGAAATTGGATAAAGCACGCACGCACACGTGCATCTCACGTTCATTCGGCTGATTCAGGTTCGTTCCATTTCGCCATCAGTTGTTTCACCTTGGAGAAATCGAATGGCTGACCGGTAATTCGTTCGTACATTTCGAGCACATCTGCGCAGGTGCTCTCAAAGTGTGTGGAAGCATCGTAGCTTGACGATAAAAATAGCTGTAACATAAAACAACACATGATTATGATGATTTCAATGGCAAAAGATAGAAGGCACTACACGGCATGAACATAGCCAAAAAAAGCATCATACATGCATTCTAAACTCAACAGGACTGACATATCGACAGATCAACAACTTAATAACTAATATAAACACAGACAACATCAGAAGCCAACAAGGGATTGTGAATTGGAGGTATGAAATGAAAGGATGCTGTTAGTCGTTAGTTCTCACTGTTATATGCGAGTAATTTCGAGAAAACAAAAGCGAATTCGAACTAGGTGCATTTTGTCACGAAAAGTGAATGTTTGCCAGATAAGGTAGGATATCGATATTAATCGGATTATCGGGCCAGTCTATCGATCACCGATCAAGAATAGTCCAAGACAGCAGCTGATAGAAATACACTACTAAGTTAAAAAATATCACCAATAAATCCAATCAGGATGTGTGGTTTGGCTAAGTTACGGTGACGACGAGCGTACAGTTCGTGCCGGTTACAAATTAATTCACGTGAAGTGATTCTTTCGGTAATGAAATCATACCATTGGGATCATTAGAGTTAACTGATCCTGCTGTTGACTTTTTCTCCAGTTTGTCCTGAACACCTTAGTTAGTCTAAGAAGTCGGAGATTTAGTGAACCGATTGTGGGGTGGAGCATACGTAAAGTATACGTGATCATTTGAGAGACTCCTGTAATGATCAGTTGAAGAAATTTGCAAGCATAGAATGAACGTAGCGTTCAGTCAACAGGCATCAGAAAATGGAAGCACAAATTTCGTTGTGACTTATAAGGATCTTCATATGCAACAACTGCTACACAATACAATCAATCTGTTTAACAATGGACAGCGTTTCTTAAAGTTTGACCTAGTGAGATGCAATCGTGTGTTTTAGAAAATCCGAATCAAGCTGACCATTTGAGGAAGACAGCTACATTTGTAGACAACTGAACCGCTAGGTGAGAAAAACCTAACAGGCTGAAACTTGATACCACGGAATATGAAGATCTTAGCCAGTATATACTAAAATGGAGTATCCAAAATACGAGGCGTTGATAGGTTCAGATTAATGCAGAAGTACACGGTAAGACAAAAATAATTGCCCATTCTACTACCTTGACGCAGTGGTCAGGCTTGAGCGCTGAATCGATCCGAAAGGCTATGATGACTTTGGTTCTATCCGGTGCAACCTTTCCCGACAGAACAAAGGGCAACAGTAAAACGAAAAGGTGCATTCATGGGGCTGTATTTTGTACTAATGACTAAACAGGACTGTTCACTTAGTGGAAAACGATCCTATGAGCATAAAGCAGAACTATTTTCATAGTTGCAACACTACTGTCTTCTGACTGAGAAACAAGGGGGTTAGAAAAGGTACCCTCAAACAAAAGAACACTCCAAACGGCTGACCGTAGCCGATGGCGTATTATCCAATACAGTCGAAAAACATTCGGTATCATCCAAAAGACTCATGTACCTACGAAGACATCCATTGCACCCAACAGCGCTCAGAATAACATACCACTGTTCAGTTTACTGCGGTCTCGAGTTAGGCAAGTTCCTCACTGCCAAGCGAATCAAAACCTCGAGTCGTTGGCTTCGGGTAGGGTGCCCCAAGAAAACTCCGTATCCTGTTGTCATACAGGTCGAACTTTTGAGCACCACACAGGAATAGGCAGCGTTACATGGAGACCCCCGTGTGCTTCTAAACCACAGACACAACTCGATCACAAAGCAGTCAGTTGCAGGTGGCGCCACTTAGTTAAAGACTGCCGTACATTTTGAAGCAAACACCTGGACCTGGACCATGCTGTTGTGCGTGTCCGTTTTTTGTCATTTGCCCAGAGGACATACGCTCGTAAATGCAAGGTACTTAACTGGCATTTGAGCGAGGACAGTGTAAAGAACGCTCACCAGGAAGCAATGATGAGCAAATTGCCAAGTTCGACTCAGTTACGAGAACATAACTAACACCGAGAACAAATCGAAGCAGTTGTGAAAACTTGCTATGAATAGACATGTCCCGTGACAGCTGTGCATTTGTGACAGAAATCGATTCCTATCACGTCGATACACCTTATGAACATGCGTCGTTCGATTCCACCTGCCTCTGAATATGATGGCGACCGTCGCAAACTTCAACGTAAGCTAACTAAAAGCTTGCGCAAAGACCGTGAGCACCAATTGGTCAAACGATCGTAAGATATGGAACGAGCCCTTTTATATGAGAAGAGCAGGAAGTTTCTTCCTCTGGTCCGTGGTTGTACTGGCCGTCGAGTTGGTGTAAGTGAGACCATATGTCAAAAAGACGATTCAATTATCACCAGCCGATCGCACCGACTAGATAGGTGGGATGAAACATTTTGGAAAACAGTGCAGCTGGCATCAACCAGACCAGGTAGAGGGCCGAACTAGGGTGGTCAATTAGCGTGTTCCCGACGGCCCTCCGTCGGAAGCAGAAGTGACCCTCGAACTTAAGTTACTGAAACGTAACAAGGCCACAGGACCAGAAATCCCCTTTTTAAAGATGATAAAGAGTTTGATCACAGAACTGACAAAATTCCTTCAGGCTATTTCTGAAGATGAGGAGGTACTTCGTGAATAGTAATTCATGTTCTCAAAAAGAGAGCCCAAATTCTATGTGACGACCAAAAAGTCATCAGTCTAATGTCTGTTGCGTCCAAGTTACTCACTAGCCTTATATTACGACGACTCATTAGGCCCGCAGAACGTCAGACACGTGAAGATCAGGCAGGATTCCGATCCGGTCGAGGGTGCGTTGATCACATTTTCACCTTGCGATGGATCTTGGAATAACGGCGCTCTTACAGGCAACCGACGGTCGTGAACATTTCAGACTTCATTGATGCTTCAGATTCGGTTGCTCGTAACGTTGTTTGGAATTGCCTTATTCGCAAGGGAGTTCCCTGTAAATATGTGAATCTATTGAGATCACTGTATGTTCACTCTGCAAGCAAGGTGAGGGTGGTTTATGAACAACTGACTCGAGCGTTCATCACTTCTAGTGACGTTCGTCAACAGTGCCCGATCTCCTTCTTTCTGTTTACTTTTTGTCACGGACGACATTCTGAAAGGTACGTTTGAGGAATCCAGTAAGCTTTGTGTTGACCTGCTTCCTGGCGCTAGCTTGATCGGCATGAAGTATGCGGATGATATTGTCTTATTTGGCTCATCTGCCGAAAGCATGCAGACCATGCTGAACGATGTGAGTGATCGAGCTGGTTTGCATGAAATGAACTTCGTACCTTTAAAATGCAGTGTTGCTTCAAGATTGGGGAATTTTCACTTCTACCTTCGTTATTGCAAGCAGTCTACTTGGGACTGTAGACAGTTTCACATATTTAGATAGTACCATCTAGTTAGTTTGTGATAGTTCTGATGAGATATCAGTGAGAATACAAAAGGCATGAATAGAATTTGCTAACGTGCGTCACCTGTGGCGTCCAGAAGACGTCCGGTTGTCGCTGAAAGGAGGGATATGTAATGCCTGTATACTATTTTATTCTATATTTCAAAAACGTTGTCTATTCACAAAGAGGATGTCAAAGGACTAGCTTCACATTTTTAACCACGTCTGTTTTTAATCCCCTTGTGCAGTAAATTAGACTCTTAGTCTTAGTTTTGATGCTTAACGGAAATCAAACTTCCTGTAAACTGATTAAGTGGCCAAGGGTCTGTTACATTTGGACCAAACGGTAAATGATGAGCAAAAAATCGGACCTCTTTACCTAGAGCAACAAACTAGATTGTGCAATATGCATTAAGAGATTTCGTGAGAAAACAACGACTGAAATAAATGGAACTGGACCGGTTTTCTCGTAGTTGTGGAAAAAACTAACAGTAACCGGTAACTGATGTCAATACTGTTTCTAGAAATAGATGTAAGTCACAATTTGCTTGCCTTTCCTGTTGGCATGAAGAGTGCCTCAAATATATAATGGCATCGTTACCGTGAAGGTTATGGTTACAAATCAACTGGGCTATGTTGGACAAGCCTACAATAGTATACGCCCGTTTTTTCCAGATCGCTCACAACTGCAGTATATCTACTGCATATGTTGGTGCTCCTCCGCACTCAGAGCAATTGCTGGGGACAAGTTCTGTCCCCCCCTGTAGGTGTTTCTGAAGTAGAGAGCACTGTACACAGTGCCCCCTCACTCGACTCTCTGAAGGGAAGTCGTCGCACATCAGTACGGAGAACTCTGAAGATGAACGTAAGACCCAATCTAAGTATTCTAGCCTGTTATTTTGAACATCAATCCATGAAGCTGTAAGCGCTCTTCTAATTGTGAAGTCCCGCTGACTGTACAGCAAGCAACTCAATACTGTCAACCGTCCCGCAGTATAAACTTGGCTATTCTATCTGATGCACACAGCTAAAAAGACAGACGGAAATGTTACAGTTGAACTCTTTCAGCTGTTCCTTTTACCTCAGGTCCCACAGCATCCCATCACTTATACTAGATGTTTTTGCTCAAATCCCAGAAACAGAAAAGCAAGTTCCAGTAGTCATGTTTCCGATTGTTCCTACTCTCCTCTTTAGACAAACGAAATGGTTGAGTTCTAAATTCACTGATCCGCACTCCGAAACGAACTGACCAACGGCCTGCATTGACGTGGACGCTTGAAAATCGATGTTCGTTGTGGTTCGGTTCAGTGGTTCTCACTGATGCGGATTGATTCGGCTGGATACCGCTTATACACATCAGACGGCCAGCGAATGGCAGTCATCGGTCAGGCCACAGTGAGTTTATCTTACGACACGACAGCGGAGGCTGTGCTGATAGAGTTGATCCCTATTAGTGGTAAGCCATAAGCCATTTAATCAGCTTCAGTTAGGCTGCAGTCAGACAGCAAATCGTTCGACGTCGATTTATGGTATCTGTTTATGCACCTATCGATTAGAGTAGTTGCAGTGTTAGGAAGGCTTTCAATAGAGTTAGCCAATCTACACGGTCAGCATGTAACTCACATATTACTATATCACTTAAAGGTATAAACTCAAAGGTCGGCGGCTCAGCGAAGTTGAGTCGCATCCAGGTGGAAAATGTGCGTTAACACCAAATCGATCGGAAAATAGCAAGTGACCTGAAGGATGAGAGCCAGTTAGTATTGACAAGTACTAGTTTCAAACATAAAGCGTGTCAGTGTATGAGTGGATACTCATCCTCTCCTGATCAAGCCTGTAATCAGACAAACTACGTGGCCGTCGGTTACATACTGTGTGGCTGTACTCAGAATTGCCGATTCTAGCACATTTAATGCGTGGATTCGGATATTGATCTCATTCTCTGTCGATTTATTCCTCAGAGTTCCCAACAACCACAACGACGGGTAATTGAGAAAATGATCCGACCTATAGTGAGTAGAGCAGATCGGGCAAACCTGGAATATAAATGAATTCATCCGGCCCCCTATGATCCCAACTCGTGTTGGACAGAAGTTTCAAAAGCTTACAGTATACTAAACATGAGGTCTCCCAGAAGTCCCTAGAGCTTCTGGATACCGGGTGGAAAATCCAAGCCAGAAGTTTACATAACAATATGAGAACAGATATCGGAAAGAATCTCAAACGTTATCTACTCTCAGACCGAGTAGGTGCCTCCACATCGAGGAATACTGGTAGGTTGTTTCAACTCATTTAAACTGCTGGCGTACTAAGTGGCAAGACATTGGCAAAACTACTGAAGATGAAGAGAACGTTCATTAACAAAAACAGAAAGAAGGCTAACTCGTCGAGCAGAATACCTCGATGAGTAGTTGAGTCTCCCATTCATCACCCTCATATGTTTCTGAAATCATACCTAGATCTGTCAGAAAAGAACCATCTAGTCATGACCTTGAAATGCTTTAAAGCTGCTGAAACCGACGATCTCACGGCGCAGCTATTCAAAGGCAACCAGAAAGCACTGAAGACTCCAACTCATCTGACCCAACTAGTCTGAGCAAGTGAGTACGTCCGTGTAGAATAGAGAGAGCCCGTCAAAATTCAGATATTTAGTATGGGACCTAAGGAAATCCGCGAGAATTACAGAGGGATTCGCTCAATTATTGCAACAACCAAGACTTTGGCGTCTATTGTACTTTGCTGACTTAATTCAGTGCGGGATGCAATCACTAAAGGTGATATTCCATCACAAGCGAAGGTGTATAAAGCATATTATTACTCTTCGTTAAAACTCCGGAGCAGAACCACACGTACCGCCAACCAACAATTGCTTTATTTTCCTATACAAGAGTACATTTGACTCGGTTGATCTATATGTACTTTCGGAATGGCTTCGACATAAGGGTAAACCAACCAGGTGTGCAATTAGTGTTTTAAGTTGACACATATACAGAGATTGAGCTCTGCGGGGAACTGTGGAACTTACTCAGCACCAAAAGTGGGATCCAGTTTCCAAAATCCTCCTCATTGTAGTCATACACTAAATAACGGAAAACTGTTTGAGGTACTCGCAAGATGCAAACATTTATTTGCGCCCCGGATGGAAACTGATCGACAAGGTGCCATTAGGCAGAACTTTGTCAGACAGTATCTCCCGTTCTGCACTATCCTTTTGGATGAATTTTATGACATCAAAGCGTGAAGTGTTGCTCTAAGACAACAGGTATAGCGTTAGCCCGGAACTTAACAATAAGCGTATGGAGGTTACCGGCCGGTTTGTGTATTTAGGATGTGTATCACGAATGACGGGAGTATGGAAAGTGAAGTCAACGGCTTGGGCGATGTCATAAAAGTTGAGACATTCTTCGGGATCAAAAGTTGAAGATAGCACCTACGAAACCACAGCCAGAGCAATGTAAATTTACGGCTACAAAACACGGTCGCCGAGGGTTGAGGATATAATACGTAATGACGTATCTGACTAACGACTTTTGTGTTTGGTCGTTTGCATCAGAGGTTAGAAGACGAGATTTTGACACTGAGGATCGATCGGGCCTATTCACACCAACACTTACAATGCATAGAGTTAGATGATTGGGTCAAGCACCAAGAATGTCATTGTTTATAACGTTTCCAAACCCCCAGTCAATTGAAATAAAGTACGGTGTAGCAGAAGACAAGCTGCGTTGCATGTAAAATAGGTGCAATTAATAAAGCGGAAGCCACGAGGAAACTGTCTCGCAGATGACGCCGTACCAGTACTTGCAACTCGATTGTTCGGAGGTAAAGAATAGACACCTTGATGTTGAATGTTTGTGTTCAAAAGTAAGAAACCTTCAAGGGGTAAATCATATTCCTTATCATTCTTTCGTCTTTAAACAAAGACTTATTTTTTCTCATGGTTGTGCAACAGTTAAGCTTTAAGGTGAACCACTGCTGTAATGCTGTTGGTGAAGATGTGCTCATTTAATACGTTCTTCAGAATAAGGGATAAAGCTAAACTGTTATAATGCAACCTATGAACGCGCCTCCTGTTTTCGCACAATAAGGCTTCTACTGGGTGGTCATCCCCGGCGACTAGTTTGTGATTGTTGGTAGCTTCACAATTTTTGAAGTGCAGTAACCTCGGATAAATCTAGGAAGTTAACCGGAGTGCGCATTCCAAAAAGCTGTCAAATTTTCTTGTTAGTTTTGTCCGGCGTGTCGAGCTTTATGGAACTGTTTTGTACCACAAATACGGTGACGGCTGCATGTGGAATGTTGTGTAAATTACCGATACTCAGCAAAGACGACGTGAGTGGTCCCAATCGAGAAATGAGGACATGTGCGCAAATGCTGAACAAGTCAGGAGATAGTACTTTTTTCACACACATTTCCGACACATGTTGGCTGAACGATGCAAACTACCCATCCAATGTTTGTCGAATTGATCGTGAACAGATTTAGAAACTGTTATTCAGCAAAAAGACTTCTGAGACAGTGGGCTTATTGATCCAGAACCTACAAGTTAACGGATGATCAATATAACCCAACAGCTCGAATGATTCCAGATAGGATAAGAAATAATTTTCTTTTAAAGTAGATAATGCAGTAGTGTGTTGAAAAATCGCAGTATATGTACACAAACTGTTAAATTTAATAAATAGGAAAATTTCGGAAAGATACAAAACAAATTGGAAACAGGTTCACGGACGCTCTCACCTAGCAGGCAAGATTCGGGTTAGGATGGCAAGCGAGCATATGCCAATGCATTTAATTAACCATATTAATCGATTAATCAATAGGAGTGGCGGATTGATTCGATTGAAAAAGTCAGAAACATTACAATCTAATATCACATCGACCCCGGACGCATTCACAGTACAAATGATGAAGGCTGACAAGTACAGTGGGTGCTGTAGCCATCCTGAATGACACTGCAAACGGATCAGAGACTATTAAGATAAGCGGAGGATGCAACAATTTCAAGAAGACTAGCTGCAACAAGTTAACATCTATCGGAACAGATCCGATCTCACAACATATGTAGAAAGTGAAAAGAGCAACCAACAGAAAATCAAAATTAAATCAGATCATATCGTCCCATACGTAATAACGAACGGTTTAAGTGTGACAGCAGCTGGTCGGGTTTAATGGCATGAATGTTGTCGTTGTTTAGCTGAGTTGTCTGTGAAGTGAGCGCACATGATGATACACAGAAGTAAAAGCCGTAAAAAGCCTAACTTGTTGACATAGCCCTACTTTCATTTATAGCTCAGATGCTTGTTTGCAGTGTGTTGGCATTTTGATGCTGAATGTTTCAGTACTGAGGTAGGTGTTCTTGGCAGTTGAGCCTCCTCTTCCCACCCCTTTTTTCATAGCTAGGGCGTGCTTTTTTCTCTACAGCTACATAGCAACTATTGGTGTATTACTGTCTATGATGATGATGGTGATGAATGATCAGTTTACTACTAAACAGTAGATTCATTACAGGGGTATCTGTATGTGGTTAAAGATAGGTAAATACCAAAAAGGACAAAAATAATATGCAATGTAAAATTCACGAGACAAAGCAACATGCGCCACAACCAGCTATTGAAGTCAGGCTTTTATAACAGTGAGAAGTACTGATAAGAAAGTCTTCAAGTTGATGTACTGTAGTTCATAACAAGGACATCCAATGAACAACTTTTGTATAAACTTTATTTGCAAAAGAAAAGAAATATAATGCCGCTGGGTAAACTAAATTTGAATGTAAGTTATTATCACGTCACAGATTTTACAGCAAGGTTCTGAAAACTCATCGACCACACAAATGAAAGTGAAAGGAACAGATACTTAACTAAGAGTACCAAATTCATTAAACTCCAGGACTATCTATATGTCCAACAATAATCAGCCGTCACAGATAAGAAACGTACGAGAAGGCGGTCGATGAGTCGACAACAGAACAAGGCGATCCCAGTTAAGTAAGTGATCAGGTGATGTAAGGAACTCTCAGATACGATCAAATGTGTCTGGTGGATGTTGAGGATTTTAAAAGATCGGGGTGAACCACTAACACATAACCTAAATACCATAATAGATAGTGAACCTCAGGCCGTCAAGGTCGCGCGAATTTCAAATCGGAGTACCTCATTGATACCAAAATCAAAATCACGAGTTAGGACTCAGATAGCACCAGTTGATTCGATCTAGTTATAGACAAGTCGACAGTAGTAAACACAAATGTCATCCCATACATAAGTCATACACAAGCAATCAGCACTCCAACAAACTCACAAAAATTTAACAAATCAGTACGGTTCAAATCAGTGTTATTATTCATTTAGCAACACTCACAAACTGTGTGGATTCCGCTTGCTACATGGTGAACTTCAGTCTCAACAGTCAGAAAATCGATTGAAAAACGGAAGGTAAAAACCACTTTCGCTTGTGAGTCATGATCAAGTTGCCCGATCGCCTTGAGAGGAGACACAGTTACTGTCTGTTAGCTCCATTCGATGACCCCTCGAATAGGACTTCTCTGCAAGTTGAAATCACAGAAGCCATTGACTTGTTGAGCGGTATTTGATTATTGATGAATAGTAGGGGATTTTGATTTTCATACAGATCGAACATCACCCATAATTGATCGTAGCTGTCGCATTCCCATAGACTTTCCAGTCGGCCCCTTTCGATAACAAGCACTAGAGTCGAAATGGGCCGACTGGAAAGTCTATGGGAATGCGACAGCTGCGATAAATTGTGAGTGCTGTTCAATCTATATGAAAACCAAAATCCCCTACTACTCATCAATAAGGAAGGTAAAAAAGCCATAAACGAGGCTGTTCTGTCGAAAGAACAAGCCAGGAGTGTTGCATGAATTCACCGCACAATAATGACTACAACACATCCACCTACAATCATTTCTCTGTTTCATTCTATCATATTCGCATTAGTTACACACGAAAAAACGTCGCTGCAGCTGATTCACCTTATCGGTTGTGTTGTATAATTTTTAGTGCAAATTATCCTCCGATAATCGAAACAAACGGAAATCTGAAGGAGCGTGTCCTACAGGATAAATTGGATGAGTGCACGTCTCTCCAAGACACAAAGTATACGCTTGCTTGTAATGCATTCTTTATTCGGTTCACGTGTTGAAATTAACGCGCAGTATATGCTGGTTTAATGAAGTTCACACAACCGCTAATTCCACTTTGGCCATGTACCTAGGTAATGGGACTGCTTAGCTAAATATCACCAAGAACGACCGCACGTCAGGAATAGAAGGTCAAATATGGAAAAAGGAACCTAACCGGATAAAGAAGCAGTCCCAGACAATGAGCGGCTTAGTGTGGTTGGTGCACAGTTGACAGTCAGTATATTACGAAATCCAAATTACTAGAGTGATTCAAGAAGGCAGGATCTCTATTGTCCAACTCGCACGTTCCCACGCCAAGCATATGCTCGCGTTTACGAACCGGAATTCCAGTACACAACGCAGCAGCGGCTTTCACTCACACGTCGTCTGCACTTCTGTCCGGTTGTGTGCGTGTGGCTGACGCTCTCTGTCGTGAGTTTTTGCTCGCAGTTCCAAGCCCGCTAGTCCGGTTTCGTTGAGCCATGGCTAGTTCGGTCGCCCGTACAATCCACTCGTTGTGGGCTTTTGGACAAAATTCAACGCCGCGTTGAGATATTCCCCGCGCCTATGACTTGGTCATCCATCATACTATGACGTGCCTAATTAACGTGACCACAAACGGCCTCAACTAATCTGACGGAAGCATACAGACTCACTGACAACATACCGTCCGTATGGCGCGCAGATAACCATGGATAAAGTCCGTGGAAGACACGCGAACACTGTAATGAGAACCGGCTCCAACGGGCAGAAACGAGTACCAAGCTGGCGACCGCTAACCGTGTTCTCAAACATACGCCAGAAAGGCACCCCATTTGCCGGTCACGGTGGAAATCACAGTCATTATGATGGTGCACCAGACATTAAGGTTATATCTTTGGAACTGTCTTGAACGCGTAAGCAGAGAAAGTGCGGTTTAGCTAGGTCCCCGCCAACAGCAGCCTTTGGGCTGTCGACTTCTGAAGTATGGCTCAAGCATTGGGGGACGTCCGTCAAAAAGTCGTGTGTTGAGTAGGAACATGCTCTTACAGTATGAAGTCCCAACAAAAACAAAGATGAGTTTTACTATCAGATCACCGCCATTACCCACCCTGTGTTGTGCATCGACCTAATATTATTAAATAGAGACTTGAAAGTCAAGTGTTGACGGATGTGAGCTAGGCGGCCAGCATTCTTACATCACGCATCGAACAAGTAACACCGAGCAGTTGTTGAAGCTTTGTGCTGATACCAACTTACAGAGCATTTAGTCTCGGCCATCTAGACGTCAGAGCTTCACCTGCCGACCCCATCGCCAAAATCTTCGTGGACACAAACCGACTATGCAGCTTTCGGATGTCGATGATGTGGCTGCCCACAAGACTGTAACTCAACCAAAAGAAACTGTTTAGGTTATGATGATGTATTGGGATGTCAGGTTCACTCAGCGTTTCGTTGGAAGGCCACTTTAGCGTCAACCACAAATCAACGTAACTAAATCAGTAGGGCTGTAGTGACTCCGCATGCATCACAACGAGCTACCTTTAATCTAAAACCATCCCCACCGCACGCCATGACGGCATATTAAACATATAACAGTCATTAGTATAGTACTACTGCTTAATTACCTGTCGACACCTGACGTTCTGTTGGATTTCCCGAACGCTTTGACACCCGTCAGAATAGCCCATCTGACGGCGGGTATAATATAACTAACTAGGTCATTCGGATGAAATTGATAAGTCAATCAAGAAAAGGTCGCGAGGCCAGGTGGACACTACGCGCTACTGAAATGAGAAAAGCCGCTGTTACCAGGAACTCTCGAACGCTGTTCCATCTCATCCTAGCAAAGCGCAACAAGCAGTCAGCTTTGAGATAGGCAACTCGAAAAGCTAGTGATCAGTCTACACAAAAGTTGCAGCGACGCTAAAACACTGGACCGAACACTTCCAACGACAGTTCAACTGACCACCCATATCGTTGTTTGCACTTTGTGTCTATTGGTCTGCAGAAGCTTCTCCGACCTCGGAAGCAGAGGTTCTACTAGAGCATAAGTTTCTGAAAGGTCCCAAGGCACTCGGCACAGATGAATTCGCTTCTGACCCTTTCGAAGATGGAGGACCAGACTCGGTCAAAGAGCTGGCAGCTTCAGTCCGAAAACTCTGAAACAGCGAAGCAGTTCCAAATGACTAGGGTTTTGGTAACAACCTACCCAATTGCAAAATCGGTGCACAGAATTCGTGTACAAACTAACGAGAGATCAACTTTGTCCTTATACTATTAAAGCCGTTTGTAACCATTGTACTTTGCAGATCAAGCCTAAAGTGTGAGCGACACACTCGTCAGGAACAAGCAGAGTTTCGTTCCAATCGTGGCGGTACTGATAACATCTTCACACTCCGTCAGATGTTTGAAGGCCGTTAATTACATAGAGAGGACGATAACCGCTTCCTTTTTAGACTACAAAAGGGTTTTCGATTGGTTTGACAGAATTGCACCATGGGGCTGTTTATCACCTAAGGATGCCTGAAAAGTATGTTAACATCCTGAAATCGACTGACTGTCAGATTTCGGAACGAGTAAAAACCGATGAGAATTCATCAACGACCTTCAGCGCCTTAAACGTGATCCAACAAAGACGCCAAGATGTTCCTTTTTTGTCCTACTCTGTGGCAGAAGGGAGCTTGGAATGCGTCTTGACAAGTTGTAAACGTGATGATGTGGAAGTGCACTCGGGTACTAAGCTTCAAGACTGAGAGCACGTATACAACATTTTTAAATCCACGGTGAATCGTAACAAACCTGGAAAGTCTTAGACACACCAGTGGTTTCAGTTCGTCAGTTTGGCACGAAGTTTACACTTAACAAGTGCGAGGTGTTGCAAGATTGGTACGACATTGGGCATCTTCGCATTTTAGATGGAGCCGTTAGAAGTAGTCGATAGTTCCATGTACTTTGAAAAATGCATCAGAAATGACTAGATGTCTCGAGATTGCAAGTCGCACAGTTAAAGGTGGGACGGTGTTTGGAAAGTAAGACCATCTGTAACGTTGGCATGCTTTCAGTTAATGGGTGAAATGCGGTATGAAACGCAGTCTTCTCTCGTGGCCATGAAACTTGGCTTACTGTCGTGGACGATGTTTACATAATGGGTGTTTGTAATCAATAGTGTTTTGGGAGCAGCACTGACGAACATCGTCCGTACCTTCGAGATGAACACTGACAAACACTCGGCCTAACAATCCTGTTCAACACGACTCGTTAGCTTGGAACATCAATCTACCACTCATCTCGTAGTGTCTTGTTGTGGGTTGTCAGTTAGGCTGGAAGTAGCAATCTGGGGATTGGTGTTAGATTTGGGTTCGAGGCATGAAAATCCTGACACCGAGGCCCGCTGCAGTAGGGTAATTTTGGTTTCCTGGCTGGAGTTCTAGGAACAATAAACACTTTCGGTTAAGAACAATCGTGTTGACAGTGCCAACTTCCTCAGCAGCTGGAACAACTTTCCGATTTCTTCTAATTATGTTTCGTTTTCCAAAGCCGAGAGATTCGCTGAGCTGTTCTATCTTGCTTCTGAGTTCCTTCAACAACGTGTTGATCGGCTTGTTCACAATGATTGTCGCAGTCATCATCAATGAGATTACTTCTCAAACAACAAGTGGCAGTTGAACCAAATCCATTCCGTTAATCACTTATGTCAGACGAAACTGGTCTTCAATCAGTAATGATAAACTGTGAATACATAGATCCGTTAGCAGCTGTTCCGCTGATACTGAGCTACGTTGGAGAACGGATCTGGTCTATAAACTATGAAGAACAGCTGCATACATCGAAGGATTCGCGCCGGTTCCAAGCTACAGAACAGTCGCACCGGCTACTAGCAGCCGGCCTGGGTGTCGGATCAGGTCACTAGGGCTACTGTTGCGACGATCGACTTTAACATCGCAGAGTCCCTTCGTGGCGCATACAGAACCGCCATTATCCAGTTATTCACAAGCGTCTACAGAACAACCAGTTTTCTACGGTCAGCCTCGATTCGTGTCACCTGTGACATTCTGAAGTTGAACCTCAACTGCATTACGGAAAGTATTCCAAAGCGATCTGGACAAGTAACGAAGTCATAGTCTAACAGCCCAACTCAAAACTAAGATAGTCAATCGTCAACTTCTATGACAGAGGGGAGAAAATCCATCGTACTTTCCGTCGTCTGGATGGGACCACGCCAGTGATGTTGACTGTGTAAATGTCGAAGAAACCGTGGGTGTCCTTTGGACAATGTGATTACAATAAATAAACAATCGACAAAGTAAATTATAGCCGTCTGAACCAACATCAAGTCCAATTAATGATGCATTCAACGTTCCAGGGAAGGAGAAAACAGCAATGATGGACCACGGACTGAAAGCACAAAGACGATAAGCTCCGCAATCAGTAGCAAAAATCGACAGCGCTAGAAGAAAATTCCCAATTGAATCCACAACAAATCAATGATGCCGTACACGTGCCCAAGAAGTTACACTTGGACGATGCCGACTATAGGCAAGCTAACTAAACGCACTGTAACGGATGACCAAATCCAACGACACTAGACACAGGACAACAAATGACCTAGGCATTTTAGAAGTTGATATCTAAAGCACAATGATATGCACGCTAGACTGTACCCAACTATAAATGTATTTTACTTTAACGGTTATCTGCATGGAATATACAAATGGCCAACAGGAACGATAATTTATCTTGGAAAACCCACAGTCAGTATAATGGGGGGTTGACGGGTTCGGCTAATAGAACTGGAAAAATTGACCCAGTTTACCTTTTTACAGTTAAGGTGGCAGATGAAGTGACTTCACACATTGATTCATCGTAAGATATGTGAGGTAATCGTGTCTTGAAATTTGTTATTTCTAACAAACTTACAAATAATTGGTAAACATATTTACCAGTAACCCTTCGCATTCGACATGGAAACTTATTTATATCAGGTGAATCAGTTAAAACTTTGAGGTTACTCAGGGTTAGCAAGGCATGCGCAAATGCAACATACGGATCGCCGACAATGGTAGATTAAAAGCGTGAAAGAGCATGACAGACATGAAATCGGCACAATAAATCAGACATGATTGCTAACGAACCAATCGCTACTGAAAGGAGAAAGCAGTAACTGTAACTGTTGTACAGGTTCTTTAGTCCGCTAACAAGATCACTCTACCAGTGTCAATGCAAGTCACCTTGAACTATACAAGACCGACCATGTTGTACCAGAGGTCGTAGTCATTTATTCTTTCTTCGGTGTATTTGGCCTACGTAAGGTTGATGGTCTCCGCTCCTGTGAGTTTCTAAACCCCATCTAGTAGCATCGGTATCCCACAGGCCGAGTGAATGATTTCGTAATCGCCCGTCAATGATCATTTATTCAAGTTTTAAATTAACGAGGGTCCTCTAATGTAAGCAAGTAAACAGCCTTTGTATTTTATTCGACACAAAAATTATTAACTCACTCAAGCGGCAGGTGGGGTGAAATTGAATGTAGTACCGTTTATCTTTGAAAACCAGCCCTGATGCTTGCTTCAACAAAACCTCATGGATAGATTACCGGTCCCCACCTTGTGCGGATCTAGGAAATCCAAGCAATTGTGAACGAACATTCTGTCTTACGTCCTTCCCCCAAAGTTGTGACCAGTTTACCAGATCCGAAGAAGTTAACACGTTAGAAGTGAAAAAAATTCTAAGAAACGTGTTTAGCGAATGGTTGTGCTGAATAATAAGTTTTTAGTCGAGCCCAAGCGTATTCAAACCAACAGCGTATTCTGAAACACTGAAAAGTAGTTTTAAAGACCACTTCCGTCTGCAGATAGTCAGCGGAAGTGGTTTCAACATGACTAAAGATACCGACCAAAATCCTATTTCCTGATAAGTAAATGGAAAAAGATGAACTGGCTTAATGACCACTGCGAACCCTGCATGTGTATCTACTGAATTTTCTTTTTTTCATCATATATGAAGTCCACGAGATACCGCTCAGTCACAAATTTTCACTTATCAATGTATCCTAGAATATAACGTAAAGACACATCCTCAGCTTTTTCAGATGAAAGGAAACGCAAAATATTTCCGCAAATTAGAAGAACCTAGTAAATGGCTAATACCACTGAGTCAGGCTGTTACATCGTGGCCCCGATACTTTTTCGAACCAAGTTGGAACATTTCTCACGAAGCATCATCATCATCATCATCATCATCATCATCGTAGACAGCAATACATCAGTGGTTCACACTGATGCTTAACTGCCACACACACGAAGCAGTTAAATTTGATAACCGGCTACACAAGAAATCTACCACGACGGCATTACTAGACATATCCGTGGTTTTGTCCCATATTTGTCCCCAACAATCAGCAAACGCATCGCAGCACGCCTAATTCGTTACCCACTGAAACAACCTGATGCGAGTATAACAGCTAGCGCCAGAAAAGTTCTCACAATCCCGGCAATTAACATACAATATCTAGTAGATTCGGTATGTCAAACGGTCTGCGCTTGATGTTTGCATCTCTCGTCTCACGCTGTTCCATCCATTGGGGCAAATGATAACTCAGACAATTTTTGCATCATTCGTTCGACCAACTGCAATATTTATTTATTGTACACTGTAAACATGCAGCGTATTCCATAAAATCTGCAAACATCGCAAAATCTACGTCTTCAAAGGGTCAATGCCACCAATGTACCGTTTCTACGCCACTCGGACAAATCAGGTCTGTCTGTTACCACATCATGACATTCGAAAGAACGGGCATAAAATGGCAAACATTAAAGTAATGTTAAGGATCGACAGAACATTTCAATCACGAGAAACCAGGATTTCCAAAAGAGCGTCAGACTGTAATGATCTGGATGTATAATCAAACCTCCTAAGTTATGTCAACCATAACCCAACACAAACGGTTTACTGATCAAGTGGACGAGCGCTTTTTATACGCCAAACCGTATTTGATAGGGTGTACGGACTGAACATTTTCCAAATCACGTGTCGTCTTGTTCCAATCGCAGCAGCGAGTACGGTGACTTCACACTCGAACTTCAAAAGTATGGGAGGCCCGCATACAAACCTAGAAAATTATCCTGAGAACGACTACGAAATCCTCATACACTGAACTCTCGTAATTTCACAAGATTATGCCCAAAAATTTAGAAATTATGTCAGAAGAGAAAGCTGAAATAGACTGATCAACCGATAGGTTCTTCTGTACCCAAATGAGGATGCGAAGACTCGTCCAAAGGACATGGACTAAGTAACGATATAAGTGGCTCATAAATTACAACCCTGGTAGACCGCTTTTTCAAACTTTGAGATTTATACTAAGTTTCAAAACGCCCTGCCGGCTTTTTACTAAGGTCATCTCATTAAGACTGAAGAAAATATCAAATCGAACCATCGAACTGACGTTGAAATTTTAACACTCAAGGAAACTACGTCACAAGAAATCCATCAATATGTGTCGTACGTGTGCAGAGAGGGCTTCGGTCACTTCCTACAGACAACTATTGGGCTGCTGGGTTCCACAGAGGAGAGGTCAACTGAGACTGAGCCACTTGTAGAGCAGGCCATCAACCTTGTGGAGACAATAGAATAAGATCGGAAAGTGGGTGTAGGCAAGAAAGCGAAAACTTTTGGTAACTGAAGTCCAAGAACTTTCTCACTCGGTTCAGTAGACGGAACAGGCCGTATGTGACTCTCATCAGCTTCTAATTTGGAAACGCCGCTTTCTTTCCGATGAAGAACCGAAATCAACCATAAAGGACTGGCTAGAGAAACGGAGTGAAAACTTCCATTTGAAAGTTGCTGTGCGAGTAAAATGAAGAGTACTGCGGACCATACGGGCTATGTTGAGAAGTAAATATTGCTTCTTGCTGTCATGTACTCCAGGCTCAACGCGTTTGGAGTCATTCTCGAACAAGTTCAGGGCGAGGCAACAAGAATTTATCATTCAGTATTGAATGCGGATGATTTAACTGAGACAAATTTGCATATAATCCTAACAGACGTATCTGATGAAGTGCAAACGTTGCACGATTGGTATTGGTCGGGTTGCAAACGTGAGGGTCGCAAACACACCAAATGTTCCGTCCAAAAATTGTGCTCACTATACAGGAGTATTTTACCACATTGTTTCTCAGGGGAGGAGGGGCAATGAATTCATTCGATTAATTGCTTGTCTATGGCTACTGAAGGCGCAGTACAAAGCTACCGCCTACATCAGATCAAGTGAGCGGCAAAAAGTAAGCAGAGAATGGTCAACTAACTTCGCGATAAACAATCCAAGGATTTTGTAAGCATTCAGAGTTATTTATTTTATGATTGCAGCTCGAAAATCTAATCGATTAAAGTGGACGTACATTAAAAGGCGGTAATCAACCGGTGATATATGGACGATTGAAATTTCAATTGGCCAGTCATATGCGAAGGTCGCAAGCCTCAAGACATTTTCAAATGATAACTAATGAATATGTCAATAAACAGTCTCCCAATAGTTTAGCAAATAACCTCGTCAATTCGTATCGTTCGAATCTTGTCAACTATTTGCTGAAAACCCAGGCTTTGAAGCATTTCATAAGAAAAAAACTGGTTAGTCAGATCTGAAGTTGAAGAATATGAGGGAAAACGGCTTGTACAAAGCAGCACAAGAAAAAACAACTTGAAACAGACATCGGTCAGGGAGTCAATAAATAACCCATAAGGCAAAAATAGAACAGCACCACAATCATACATACCTGACTTTGGAGACCGTCGTCTAATGGAGTCAGCAAATCTTCAACAGAATAGAACACTTGTTCAATTGATCCAAGAAGATCCAAACCGGGTTTTAGTTCATCGTGAGGATTAGCCGTTTCAACCGTCGTGGCTACAATAGCGATGAAGAACCCCTCGGGGCAAACCATATGTAGATGGGAAACGCATGAAATATAGATATCTACAAAGTGTTGTATAGTAAATCGTAAAGCAAAAGCATTACCATGCTTCCGATTGACCACATTCTGAGGGATAATAATCTGGGCTGAGAGCGAATTTTGCACATTCTCTATTGGATGGTTCAGAATACAAATGGCGCGTACAACCTAAAAACCAAACAATGAAGGAACGACGCAGAAACTTGTAAAATACAATCAAAAGCGGTATACTAAACACGTATACACATAGTCTCACTCAATAAATGCACACACAGAATGGACTACGAACTGAGGACTGCACATCCAAAAACAAACTAGGGGGTATTCTCGGAAATAGAATGAGGCTCCTAGAAAGGGTCTTTATCGTGACCATCATTTACAACAGAAAATCAACAAGCAAACGAGATATGGTGCTGTAATACAAAGGTGACAAAAAATATATGAAACAAAAGTAGGTTGAACAAAAGAAATATGTAGTTATAAGAATTCACTGCACGCTAAAGTTAACACAATCAAGGTTAGTTTGCCCACCTTTTGTACACCACATGCGAACAGCAGCACGTAGCTGCGTGTCATGTGCGAGACTACCTTCACAGTCCCGCTTCACCAATTGTGTTTGTATCACTGATGATTCTGCAGTAAAACGACGACATGCAAGTCGAATCAACTTCAATAACGTCATCAGGTCCGAAGTTACTCGATGACGAGGCCTCTCGGACTGAATGACAAATGCCATCTTATAGTTCCGGATTTACAATCGAAAGTTAGTTATCAATCCGCGTAATCAAATCATCGGCCGACCATCTCGCATGTTAGGCCAGTAAACTAAGGAGGACAGTAGGGTTTGAACTGACAGATTCGCAAACAATGAACATTTCCACAGGAAAAACGTAAATAAAGATGACAAGATACCCGGAACACTTACTTGTCCAACTTTCTTCACTCGATCAGGGGCGTAACTCGGGTCACAAATCACGGCACCACATCGCACCAATTTACCATCCAATTTCACTCCGACTACCTTGCCTTCTTCGAGCACGATTTGTTCAAATGGCGCCTTCAACATGTAGGTTGCACCGTGAACAGCACTGAGTCGAGCAAATGCTTGAGGCAATTCACTCAGGCCGTAAAGCGGATATACGTAAGGAGATTTGCCAAATCGTAACACGGATTTGCTGTAGAGCTGCATGCGTTCAACCACTTCGACAGCGGGCACATTCTGCTTGTATGAATCATCCGGATACAAGCATATAGCGTGGCCGACAAAG
Source organism: Paragonimus skrjabini miyazakii (assembly GCA_014338405.1). NCBI lineage: Eukaryota > Metazoa > Platyhelminthes > Trematoda > Plagiorchiida > Troglotrematidae > Paragonimus > Paragonimus skrjabini miyazakii. Next base: position 75,006 of record JTDE01002623.1, read on the forward strand.
TTCTACAATGATAAGCAACAGAAGTGAACGGATAAGGCTTCTAAATGAGACACCAGAAAAATGCTTGAAATATGTCTCCATAAACAATACCCAAAAAACATCTTGATAAACAGCATAAAAGCACGGCGCATAAAACGATGGATCAGAACTATCCGAATGATAACAATATATGCTCACGAAATTCAGGATCACGGGTTCCAGACCCGGTCGGTCCGAAAATTCACGACCCATGAGGGTTAATCGAGAAGAAACTTGCATGTGAACTAGCGAATCGCATAGAATTCAGCTCAGTGACTTTGATTAAAAACCCGAACAGTGAGTTACTGAGAAAAGCATTGAGTTAAATATCTACCGAATAGTGGTGGTCAGCATGTCGGATCGTACACAGTCTGGAATGGAATCAGACATTCAATGCATTCTGTATGCAACTGCGACGTAAATAACAAGATAATGACAATGTCATCCAGAGTGAAAGATAACCGTGTCAAATGTGCCTACGGGCGTCATTCAGTCGTCATCATCATAGACAGCAATACATCCGTGGTTCACAATGATGCTTAACTGCTACACAACCACGAAGAAGAAACAAACCCTGTTTAGGAAGACAAGAAAAAAGGGAGAAAGGAGGGGACCTAATCCCTAAAAATAGCTACGTCTACATTCAAACATACAACAACAAAGGGCCTACACCCTGCAAACAAACAACAACAAAGGGCCTACACCCTGCAAACAAACAACCGAGCAGTAAGTGAAAGTAAGGCATCATCAGCAAGACAGCTTCCATGCGGCTTTCACTGCCCCGCATCATTAAGTGCACTCACCTCACAGACAACTCGGACAAACAACGACAACACTCACGCCACTTAGCTCGGTTAGCCGCCATCCCACATAACGTCTCAAGCCACTGACTCTGTGAGTCGCGAGGGCTCCAACCCGGGAGGCGAACCCGATCTACAGTAATTAACCCTTTCGTGAACGATTTCATTTGTCTACGCCAGGTCATCGTCTGTCCACCTCGCACCTTGTGCCAATCGGCCGCAGCGTCGGCAAACGACTAGGTGGCATTCTTAGTGCATGGCCTAACCATTTAAGTCTGTGCAAATGTAGTGACTGAACGAAAGAACTCGTCTGACAATCAGTGCCAAACACCCGCTTCCTAACCTCCTCGTTACTCACTCGCTGGTGCCACCGATATAAGCGAGTGAACGCAGACATCGGTGGTCGAACACCTGGAGATGGTTCACTTCTTCTACCCTGAGGGGCCACGTTTCGCTGCTGTAGAGTAATACAGCCCTCACTGTTGTCTGATATACGCGACCCAAAAGCTTCAAAGAGATACCTTTCTGTCGCCATAAGTGCCTCAGATCAGTAAACACTGCCCTAGCTTTAGAAATACGCGCCTCTATTTCATTCCCTACACCTCCGCCGCCGATGCAGCTTCCCAGGTGTATAAACCGGTCGACAACCTCCACGACTTCATTATCTAACATTAAATCTGCGTAATCACAGCAATCTTGCAGAAGCACTTTGCATTTCGAGGCTGCAAAGCGCATTCCGAAGTATTTAGTAGAACGTGGAATGGCATGTAGAGTTGCTTGCGTTGCTTGAAAGTTGTCAAACGGCAACACCTCATCGTCGATATAATTAGGATCAGTCAGCCTTCCGCCAGGTAGGAGGTCCACACCGGCATCATTTGGGTGCCACAGACAGTCCTCCATTACTTCGTCCATGACGAAATTGAACAAAAACGGTGAAAGGGGACAGCCTTGACGAACGCCGCTTCTGGTGCTGAAATTGTCAGACAGCTCACCGTAAACCCTAACCTGAGCCGAAGTATGGAAGTAAAGCGTCGACAGTATGTTCACAAACTTGGTCGGCACACCCCTGCGTTTAAGCGACTCTAAAAGTGTAGATCGATCTACCGAATCGAACGCATCTTTATAGTCGAGAAATACGGCAGTTATTGGCCGGCGGTACACATGACGCTGCTCCAAAATTTGACGAAGGGTAAAAATGTGATCTATACATCCCCGACCAGGACGAAAAGCTGCCTGTTCTTCTCTAATGTTTGCCTCACGAACTGCAATGAGTCGACGAAGTATAATGGATACAAGAACCATAGGAATGACTGGAGTGGAACTAATTCCTCTATGGTTTTCGCAAGAGCTCCTGATACCTTTCTTGAATATAGGAACTATTATCGCGTGACCCCAGCACGGAGGGATGGACTCCGTCGTCCACACAAGTTGAAACAGCCGAGTCAAAGCCTCAACTAACACTTCTCTATCTACTTTAAAAAGTGTCGGCACGAGATCATCTGGACCGGCAGCCTTATTACGATTAAGAGCCGAGATGCAATTGCGAACCTCAGTCTCAGTGGGTGGTTCCAAAGCTACCAACCAGGGCGTTACATCACAAGTTTGTGGAGGCAGCACGGTAGAAGCAGGAGGCCAGCTAAATTGACCCTCAAAGTGCTCCACCCAACACTCTAATCTTCTGGACTTATAGATTAGTGTGCCATCTGTCTCGCTGATAGCTTCACTGACAGATGGTCGCCTGGGACCAGTAGCACGGATCAGCTTAAAGAGTTTGCCGGTGTTCCCTGAAGCAAAAGCGGTTTCCATTTCCTTAACTTTTTCCACTAACCAAGCCTCACGGTCCGCCTTTAGACTACGTTTCAGCTTCTTACGGATATTTCTTCTAGACTTATTAGGTGCACTACCAGGAGGAACCTTCCGTTTGGCTTCTAACAACTCCAGAGATTTCTCTGAGATCCAACGTTTGTTAAACTTATGTACCCCTGTGCTGCATGCTACATTACCTGCTTTCTGGATGGCCTATGAGATTTGAGTCCAGCAGCTATTAGGATCTTCGGAGTGAGTACCACTAAGGCAGCTTCCTAAGCTGGTTCGGTACTTATGTCTTACCGATGGTAAAGCCAACTTCCCAACAGTCAGTCGTCGCTGTTGGTGGGGTCGTTGACCAGCAAAAGTAAGAAAACGGCAACATACCAACGCGTGATCTGAGTCTAAGTACGTGCACCAGTAAGAACGACAGTCTTGATTGCAACCACGCCACCTGTAATTAACAGCTTTGTGGTCTATCTGAGACCAGGTCTGATTCGCAGCAGGCGGGCGCCAAGTATAGCAAGGACGTGCACGATGCCTAGAACTAGTGCTGGCTAAAAACAGCGTATGCTCAGCGCAAAACTGCAACAATCGCCAACCACTAGCTGATCGATTGACGCTATCCCAAACCTACCACCTAAACGAGATTCGACTTCACCAAGGCGAGCCACCTGGGAATTCATAACTCCGGCAAGTACAACTATATCAGAGCCACGTGTCGACCGAAGGAGAGCGGCCAGATCGAGTAAAATGCATCCTTGACGCCGACGTCACTACAGTCAGTAGGAGCGTAAGCAAACACAGTGAGCTGGCCTTAACGAAACCTGCCAAGCGGACGGCACATTCTACTGTTAACAGGAATCCAATCTATCAGTGCGGCTGCGGCCGTCGAGCTAAGGACTAAACCTACTCTAGCCGGACCGGTAACAGCGACTGTGGAGTCACCCGAAGTGTATAACCAGTATCGGGTAAACAATGCGGATGCTGCTAGTTCCACACTCTGACTACTGTCCTGGATTCTAGTTTCCGAGATGCAGCAGACATCGACAGGCAATGAGTCTAACGTTCAGGCAAGAGCGACCTGTTGACCTATCTGTTTTAGCGTGCGAACGTTGAAGGCACCTATATCAATTAGCATCTCAGGTCTAAGCAAGGGACGAAGAAGGCATGAAGCTAAATGGCAAGAGACGGAACTTACCAGCTCAGTGTTACCACGGTTAGCTACATCTGTTGTGGGACCTGTAGAGTAATTATCAGAAATGGAGGTCGGAAACGGCCTGAGAACTAAATTTGATAGGACAGTGGGGAAGGGGTCAGCAGTAGCATGTTTTCGCCTATCCACCCTACCATATGCAACAGACTGGATGACTCGGTTTATACTGCGAGAAGGCCGACGCACTATGGAATTACTGGTGTTGTGAGTATTCATGGTTTTGTGTGGGCTGAGATGCTGCATGGACTCCCAAATTTAGACAGCAGAACGATTAGGGTTCTCAACCAAGGCCTTTGGTTCAAAAGCCTATACCGCAAGGCAGTGGGTGGGTGGCAGTGTACCAGAACTGGTACATTTTTCGGAAAAAGGTGCCAACCTTCTTCCAACCCCTAACCTGGAGGACCAGGAGACTGGTTTGTCAGACCTCTACCTATTGGCCTGCGTGGCATGAGTGACTCTATCGGCGTGGTAGCCAGACAGTCCAGTTTAGCCCAATAGGTTATCAAGATGCGCAAGCCGTCACACCGCATCAAGGTCCAATCTCGTTGTGACGGCTTACGTAAAACGCTCACACTATCCGCTTACTTTTCCCATTAACTGAGGCCAGTTATTAAGATTGGTTGATGTAGGTCTGTTCGTAAACTACGTTATTGTCGACTACGTTGGTCGATTTCAATACAGTACTGTCAACAATTTGCAGTGAAATTCTGATGTGGCTACTCCAAGAATGCAAGCGTTTAATGTATGAACAGTAGTTTCATTGCGAGTGTGGTAAAACCATGTCGTTGAAATTATATGAGGTGCTAAACCAAGAGCCTTCCAGTTTATTTATTTCATCTACGAGAAGTGTCATCCTACGTCGCTAGACCTTATCGATAACAGCGAAGAGGAGAAACCTTTACCGAACATGGTCAAAGAGTGAATGGCTAGTTTCCCAAACGGGAATGGGGTTAAAATCGTTGGAGACTCAGCTCAATTATCCGTCATCTCCACTACCTCAATTGTTTGATAACCAGGTGGTACGTCCGTTGACAACAAAACTTGCGCGGATAGACGTGAGCTCAAGAAAGGTTAGAAGCCCCGTATGTCGTAGGTAACGGTCGTAAAAATGGATATAGCCCCAGTAACAGATACCATCTAAAGTAATTCGAAACCATCTCACAGGGAACAACGGACCCCAGGAAACCCTGATAAGGCCACGGTGACTTCATATAAAATCAGCAGTGTCGTTCCAAACACGTCGACAATCATTGTGTTGGATGTGCTGGAAGTCGGCTCGACCACATTAACAGAGGGTGATTGGCACGATGTGCAACGGTCTAGGAAAATTTGAAAAATTGTCCGTTCCCAGCCTGAGGTCAACAGGAATCAGGAGGCTCGTGCCGAGCCGGGAGACTCGCTTCACAATGCACTTTCGTCCGGTTAAAGTAGAGTTCAGCGTCCATCAATGAGAAACCGTTGTCCTCAGCGGAGACCCTGCGATTCCTGTCTGCACTCGGCAGGATATCCCGAGATTAATCAGAAGTCTGCTGTCATCTCCATCACTGTCGAACATCAGGGCTCATAGCATACTACACGGGGTACCAGATGCTCCTGGAGAGAACCAACTCAGTAACTCCACTCATGATTTGTCCCAATGACAGACTATTCTCTCAAAGATAAAAATCAACGACGTCGTAGCCAGTGACGTATACCACTTACCACGCCCTTCCAATTTACTCCCTACACCCAAAACTAAGCTTTTGGTGGTCACCTTACTGTCCGAAAGCATTGTGGACAGGGTTTTGGAAGAGTAGTTCTTTGCTACGGAAACAATACCAGTTAACTTACACTTACATCAATGCCAACAAACGACTGAAAGGCAGATACTGCGTCAGCATAAGTGTACCTCGGAAAAGGATTCGTTGTTGACACTGGTCGATATTGCACCGGTAGCGTAGTAGGAGTATTGATAGTAATTGGCGCGCTGAACCACTTCCTCGTGGTGTCGACTGGGCGGTCTCGGTGCAAACCTTAACTGGCTAAGAGTTCAGCAACTCCAGATAAGGCCAAAAATTCAACCTGGTTTTAATCGTACTGGTTACATTCGACCAAGACAATGAAAGTACCGCCAGCACCTCCGTGCAGACAACTACCAGTACACAGGATAGGCGAGCGGAGTACACCTGTTCAGAATGTGGCCAAATTTGCAAATCAATTGCTGGTTTGTCGGCGCATACTCGTATGCATCGACGCAGGAATGGTCCAGAACAGGGAGTGGACACCCAGCCTGCCACAATCTTTGACTGTGCCAACTGTGACCGCAGCTTTCCCACCAAAATCGGTCTCAGTCAACACAGAAGGCATGCACATCCCGTAAAACGCAACCATGAGAAGCTCATGTCTATGAAAACCGCTGAATCCAGCTGGTCTCAGCAAGAATCGGCTTCTCCTATCAGATGTGCCGATGCACTAGCTCCGTCGTGTCCTAGTCGACGCAAACTTCATCATCTGCTCCTGTCACATTTCCCAGGTCGTACTTTGGAGAACATTCGGACTCATCTGTATGCGCTGAATCGGCAGAAGCATACTGTCTCCGCTGCCGATCCAACCACCATCTCACAGACTAACACGACATCGGATATATTGGGTCTCGAGCTGCTGATCACTCTGAGTGGTTTACCTGTTCGATCCAAACAGCGATTATCCAACTGGAGTTCAATAGCGAGGCTTTCCTTCACAGTGATGAACTACTAGCTATTGCCCACGGTCTTCAGACAGGTATTTTTACAACGGTACAAGCCAAATCGCTGCTGAACATGCACGCTTCACTAGCTTTTCCGTTCACCTGGCGACTTGTCACTCGACGACGTGGCCGTGTTAACGTGGGAACCCACGTGACCACAAAGCAGATTCGGAGGGCTAACTACCCAGCGATCCAAACGCTGTACCACCAGCGTAAGAAAGACGCTGTTTGCAGTTTTTTCTGGCAACTGGAGAACTGCCTATATGAGCCGCGGCCTCCCAGATAATTCCGACGAATACTGGCTCATCCACACGCTGATGAGCGACCATGTCGCGCGATTCTGCCTCCAGATTGGTCTCTGGTCGACCCGATCACGGGAGAAGTATCAAGCACTTTGAAGCACATGGGAAACACCGCTCCAGGCTTTGAAAAATGGTTGCCAAAACATTTGAAGCGTATGAAAGCTGATGCCTTGGCCGGATACTTCAACCTGTTCCTGCTAACTCAAGGTTGTCCAATCCATTTATGCCGCTCTCGCATCACGCTTGTACCCAAAGTGAACAATCCTTCACCTCCCACCGAGCTCAGACCCATCTGTTGCCACTTCTCTGACAGCTGTCTCACTATGAAGGACACTTTTCTATCCCGATGCGTGGGCCTTGACTGTGATAGCACTTCTGTGCCCTGAAGAGCCTTTTGATCTTGTGACTGACCGTTTACCTATTTTCTCATTATTTTTCGTGTATTTTTTTAATAAAATTCTAAACCGGTTTATTATATACGGCGGAAATAACTTTCCATTTGATGACCGGCCCACTAAAGTTTGCTATTCTTGTGAGAGGACTTGTCAACTGTTCAATGTTTCTAAATATGCAGCTTGTTTTCATATTCACCTTCTTTTTACATATCTGTTGCTTAATTTTGCTGTTACTGTTTGTTCTTCCCTTGATCGAAGCTGTGTATATTGCTTTTCAAATTAAAACGATATAGTAGTGGTAACCAATCAGGTGTCAAAAACTATCATGTACCGGCCCGGGTAGAGCTGGCAGCATAGAATAATCTAATAAACATCCTACAGCCTCCTTTAGGAAAACCCTACATGAAAGTCAAGTGTGCATCACTCTCTATCTAAACCGCCCACGGTGGCATTCATACGGCTAACTGTCTTTCCAACAGAGTATGTCGAACAATGCCTCGACCCCTTAAGTTTTAACACTACATATGTGAAACGAAAACTGTCGAATCTACATATGGGGGAATTTCCAGGTTCTGACGAAATCTCACCAATAATGCTTAAAGAATGCGCAGACGTTTTGTCACAACCATTAGTCACGTTATCCAATCTGCCTTTGAAGTTAAGGAAAGTTTCCGCTGAGTGAAAAACGTACATGGTATCTCTAATGTTTAAATCAAGAGACCATCCAGGTCCTTAAAACTACCGTCCAGTGGCATTGTTGTCAGTGACTCTCAAAATTATGGAAAACCTGGTTGATGATGCTATACTGGACTTTCTAAAACGTACACAGCTCAACATTAGTGATCGATGGCAATCCGGTAACTGTAGCACGCTCGCCCGGAAGGCCACTTATAGGATAAATCTGCTAAGCTGCCTACTAGACCGGTTCATTATGGGAGTGTAGGCCAATTATGTCCGTCTCCATCTAGAAGTTAACATCTGGGCCTGAACTACCTCCTTGAGATAAGACACTGATAGTTAGAAATCGTTCAAAGTAGAGCCATAAAACGGGTATATGGATTATCTCAAAAATCCTACTCGGATAGATTTCTTACACTGAACCTGTTGTTTTCAATACTGGCGAGCCTACGGGGACATGATATTTCTCCACAAGATCCTTCGTAATGAATGTCAATCAAATTGGCACATGTTCACATCTGCCGCCACACAACCTGTATGGTCAGCAACGTCCACGCTTTCTGCAGAGACAGACCTGCTTTCCTCCGCGTGCTTGTCACTCATAGAACTCGCTACCGGAAACTGTAGTGCAGGCGGTTAGTATTCGATCATTTAAACGGAGGCCTGATAAACACGCCAAGGAGAGTTGCTTACGTACAACTGTTGGGGTCCGAACTGTCGCCCTAGGTGAGGGCCCGATTTCGACAGATCAGCCGAATAATTGGATAACCCTCGGTTTGTTTGTTGCCTGTTTGTTCGTTGTCTGTTTGGTGAATGTCTGTTGTATGCTTGGTTCCCCTCTCTTGAAAGTCTGAAATATGACTGACGCTTAGAAAACTTCGTTGACTTTCACTGTTAATTACAATCTTTCTTATTTTATCTGTTTTTGTGCTCCTTTATTTCGTTCTCTCTAAAGATAAATTATTAGATGAAACCATCTCGAAAGAACGTTGGAATCTATGGCTCAGTTTAGTCCAATTTGAAGAAGTCAATGTGAACACTGTTTTGCTGCTTATCGCAGCGAAGTATTATTAAAGTTTGTTCCTAGTGGGTTCATACAACTCAACTACTAACCGCCCAAAAATTCATCCCTAATGTTTCCCGAAACAACCCTACATTACCCCTAAATATTTCCCTCATTGATTCTAGCAGGGAACCACGCTATTGGCCCATAAAATCATCCCTAATATTTCCCGAAATAACCCTACGTTATCCCCAAATAATTCCCTAATTGGTGCTAGCAGGGCGTGGCCAAGTCGTCAACCGCCGCACAGAAACCGGACCACTCAAAAACGCGAGTTTCTAGATCCGTTCATCCTCGTGAGTCCTTACTAACGCATATGTTGCTAGTTTAGAACAGTACTAGTTTAGTCAGACGCACATTTTTACGGGTTTCGACGGAATTGATGAAGAAACATCTTCGAACATGTGAAACGATAATCGACGACGATCAAAGCACATAGAGGAGCAACCAAAACTGTCATTCATTAGGGAGACATCCCGAAAACATCCGACGGGATTCGGGACGAATTATTGAGAAGTGCTAGCAACGACTATCTTGTATTCTCAAATATGTGCTAATGTATAGTAAAAGACAACAAAACCAAACGGAATACTAATGATACCAAACCTGCAGTTATAATGTTGCAACTAGTTGAGTTATTGGAACAAGGGGAATACTTGATAACGAAACAGACGAACTGACCGAACCCGGGCCTGGAGCCTCGAACGGGTGCATTAATCGCTGAAAATTACCTGTGTATCCTCATCCACTCCGAAAGCGGAGAATGCATGCATGATCGTATCCTTCTTTAAGTTTAAAGGAGGATTGTAAACGTTTTCCCAGGTGGATTGATCATTGGGATCGACATTCATTACCCAGACTAACAGCTTACGGAATCGTCGCTTTTCAAAAAGACTCATCAAACCTAGGATAAAAATTAGTACCGGACTGGCACGGACTTGAAGATAAAGCCTCAGCTTCATTGCAGGGAACTTTGTGTATTGAACCCGATTGAAATACAAAACTGCCTTCGATCTGTTTGAACTCTAAGTAGCGCAGGACGCCCGTATACATTAACAGCAAGACCAACTTCCCTGCGGGAGATGTAGTTAAAACTAAGACCATGTAATCTTACCATTGGACATAATAAACTTAGGTATTAGATCAACATTCCAGTCCTTTCCCTTCTGAAACTGTTCGAGATTTGCAGAGACGCCAAATTTATCAAACAATGCTTTCAATGGTGTTAAGGATGCAGTATTCCCTCCATAGTACGCATTTTTATCCATGTGAAAGACCTTTTTCCCCTCGATGGACATCAGGCCGCTGATAATGCATTCCTTTACATAGATTAATGGATATCAACGCAACAAACCTTAAGACCTGTCCCCAAAACAATATAATCATACTCCTCATCCATCGCAGCGACCAATTCGAAATGAGACCAGTTTCAAGGACGCCACGATACACTTTTCAAATTTACCGATCAATTTATTGGGGTAATTAAAATCAGTGGTAGATTAGCGGAAGAATGAAGATAAAAATTTACTGAATCCCGCATTAGGGCGTTTCGGAGAACTTGGCAATTTTTGTTCACTGTTGAAAGTAAGCGAGAAAGTAAACAGAAATCGCGTGGCTAGCTTTTTGTCTATTAATACTCTCCTAAATGCCAACTAACATGGCTTTGTGAGAAGATCATGTTTGTCGAACCCTATCTGCTTCTTAGACGAAATAACCAAGAAATTAGACAGAGGGGAGCAGGTGGAAGTTTGCTACCTCGACTTCTGCAAAGCGTTTGACTCGGTCAACCACCGACTACTCCTGGAAAAGCTCAAGTATTATTGCATTGCACCCGAAGCCTTCGAATGGGTTAGAGACTTCGTGTCAGACAGGACATTCACAGCGTCCGTTGGAGGAGGACTGTCGAGCGTCCAGGAGGTTCTCAGTGGAGAACCACAAGGATCAGTGCTGGGACCTATTCTGTTTTTGACGTATATTAACGACCTGGCTGAACAACTGAACGCGCCTTGCTACATGTTTGCTGACGATGTAAAGATTGTCGGCAAT